>CM060957.1:109100243-109254743 GCA_030765055.1 Mantis religiosa | reverse complement strand
TAGTACATTAAACAAGTGATTTAAGCAAGGCTACACTGAAAATTCCAACTTCTTTAATAATAAACCCATCATTATGAAATGTTTTCCACATAATCAGAGTATAATTTTAAACTTGCACTCAAATTTTAATGTTCCTACACCAAACAGTTAATTAATTATTAATTATTTTTGTGTAAATATTGTAAAATTAAAAATATTATACGCGTCAAAAATTTTAGATTTTAAGTTGAATTTTTGCTTTCGGCTAGTACAGAGCAATTTTAAAAGACTCATATTCTTAGTGCTTGGAATATTCTTGTAACATTTGTTCTAAAATATTTTCCATGTGTTAGCTCTTAAAACTTTGAAAGTAATCATCATCAACATCATCTTCAAGGATTAGGCCCTTTGACCCGTTTCGTTCTCTTCAAGAGCGTATTCCAGCGTAGAGCTGGGTGTCCCACATCTCTCCTTCCCTTCGGCATATAATCTAAAACTCTCCTTGGAAGTCGTTCCGCGTCCATTCTTAAAATATGAATTTTCCATTCATTTTTGTTCTTTATTATGTTACTGTTTAAATTAAAATCCCAAGCTCTTCTCTCTCTCTCTCTCTCTCTCTCTCTCTCTCTCTCTCTCTCTCTCTCTCTCTCTCTCTCTCTCTCTCTCTCTCTCTCTCTCTCTCTCTCTCTCTCTCTCTCTCTCTCTCTCACTGACTCTCACTCTCACTCTCTGTCTTTTTTGCTTTTTAAGTGGTCTATTTTATAACCTGCCACGCTTCTCAAAAATCCCATCTCTGCGGATTCTAGCTGTTTGCTTTGGTTCCATATTTCGGAACCGTATGTTAACGCTGGGACTGCCATTATCTTATCTTATATTATCTTATCTGTGTTTCCTTTCGTGTTTTCCTGTTCAGCGTTCTAATTATAGTCCCAACACAATTGATTGAATCTGTTTAATTTCACCTCCATATCCTTGTTGTTGTTTGGTACTGCTACTGTGTAGCCTAGGTAGTTAAATCTATTAACCCGTTCTATTTTTTGAAAATATTAACTTCTTTATTCCTCAACACCATATAATTTTCAAAACACGAGCCTTAATAAAAAAGGGGAATATGAAGTTTCTTATTTACATATTATGGACCTATCCTGTAAGTTTCACAAATTTAAATGAGAAAACGTTGACGCGTGAGGCACTTTGTATGCTGATAAGTGTTAGGAAAAAGGTTTCTCAGAAAATTAATTTAAAAATAAATTAATTTTAAAAGTAATGATTGTTACTTTTAACGATTGTTAAAGGTATCTTTAAACTGTCACGTGATGGCCTAAAATGTTGCAAATGATAAAAATAGCATGCCATCTATTTCTACATAACCTAAGCCCACCAAAAAAGGCCAAAAAAGAAAATTCCATGATTTTCAACATTTTCGGCGAATTTTCATTGTACCCCTGTCTTAAATAAATCAATTAATCTTTACATAAAAATGCTTCTCTTCATTCCCTTGTGCTTCACAACAACTCTAGTTATATTATTATTTGTGTTCATACGGCGGCATTTTAATGTATCCCATATATCGCACAATCACACATAATTTAACAGCTTGAAAGGGTATCCTTTTTATCAAATAGAAAAAAGAGCCATTAAAAATAACAATGTCCAACAAAAATAATATTCAATAAAGCCATGAGTGCAGATAATGAAACAGAATCATTCTTAAATTTTAAATAAACTTTGAAATCAGTTACCATAACATCACTACAGTCCCCGAAAGCGAAAATTAGCATATCCCTTCAACTTTAAGCTCTTAAAACGTACTTTAATCAACGAACACTAAAATAAGTATTTTCAAATAAATGATGACCTCAGCGGTATATATGATCTGATCTTACCGTACCTTAATTTTGGAGATTATTTTCTGTTTCCCAGGCCGCGCCATGGCTGAGTGGTTAGAACGCTTGGCTCTAACCTAGGCGGCCCGAGTTCGATCCAGGTGTCCGCAAAATGGGATTTATGTTGTACAACATGGCGTTGGGGTGGGTTTCCTCCGGGTCCTCCGGTTTCCCCCACCGTCATTACACCAATTGTTCATCATACATCCATCTCAGGTGTTGGGCCGACACCTCAGCCCTGATTTCATCTCAGATCAGATGCTTCGGCTCCCTGACTCTGAGGGCACCCAAGTGCCTCCTAACGTCAGCATTGACGTGTAAGGGAGAAAAAAATCTCTTTCCCACTGTTATTAACATATTTCTTTAAACAGCTACACATCCAATTGCTTATTCACTTACTATGTCGGTTTCTATCAGCTAATATTTATGTGATTTGATTTTCAACAAAACAGATAAGAAAGAATTGTTAACTGCGAGTTACAATAGATGCATACAAATTTCATTGGATAAATTTGTAACTTCCTGTGGAATTATCTTTAGTGAAATAATCGTATATTTGGAGAGCCTGTGTGAAAAATACAATAATCTATTTCCTGTTTCATAATGTGAAACGTAAGTCGCAGAACTCCTGTTTTGCAGTTTCTATCTCGCTAAATCTGAATAACACAAACGACTTTTGTGCTGAAGACCACCCATACTGGGCCGCAATAAAACATATAATATTAAAAAGCAAAACCAAAGATGACGCGAAATTTAGAAATGCGCGGTCGTTTATCAATTCAAATTCCCACAAATGGCATAAACTTAACAAATATTCCGACTTAGAGTGCCAAGTTAAGCTGAAATTCAATTCATGCTCAGGGGAGAGTCGTGCTGTATCGGCCGGCATGCAGTAACGGCCAATACTGTGAGTTCCCTTTTCGCCTGCATGTGGCAGAAGTTTCCAGTAAGCAGTAGCAAGCTTGTGCATCCACGTGCGCTATAGTCAGATATCTTCCTCTATTCAGTTCTTTGTCTGCTCTGAGTGCTTGATGGTGGTTAGTGTAGCACTTAGCGCACGGAAGATATTCTGAGGTCTATAGCAGCACTATATTTGTGGTCTCTGTAAACCAGTGAGCCAAATATTTGTAAACTGAGCAGAAATAGTCACAATAAGTTCCCATGCTTTTGTATTTTACTACTGTTCCATATGTGGCTGTGGAATATATCACTGACAAACTATATTGCAGCAGAAGAGACTGTGGCCGATGCTACAAGACACTTTCGACAAGCCTTATAATTCTAGCTTTTTTACTTTCGATGTAATAAAGTACTATAACTAAAAATAAAAAAATCATTGCATTATACTATCCATGGAACATGTCTTGAGATAAGAGAATAATATACTAAGATTCCAATTAACCACCACAGTTACTGAGTAACGTAAAAAAATAAACACCCGGCCGATACTGCACGACCTTCCCCCACTCTGTGATGAGGTAAATTCTCAGAATCATTTCCCCTTCTAATATTCGGAACTTGGCTTAACGTGATAATTTTCACCTTTTACCGCCAAACGTAACAGATTTCCCGGTACCTGACTTAGTGGTAATGGTATTGTCTATTTAATTAATCCGAATAGCTAATTATCTAATCACAAAGGCTTACAAACGACACTTAAGGATCTTTTGGCAAATGTAATTTAGCTTCTTCACATTATGTACTGATTTTAATTCATGGAAATTAAATTTTTAATTACTCGTGTATTTTTTAGCACTTCTTGGAAAACTTATTAGGCCTGCTCCTTAATAATTCCGGTATTTACGTTCCCGAGAAATACGCAAGAAAATGGAAACAGCTGCAGCACTTTCAATAAAACGAAAAAGTTAGGATTCTAATTATCACATTTATACGGATTAGCGGTAAAACTGGTATGAATTATATAAGCAAGCCTGCCGATGTCAAAACTTTTATTTCTATCGTATGCAGGAAACAGCGCCACGTTAACTCTAGCAGTGATAGCATCACATTCTCGCTTCATCTCTATAATCACTGCCAGCTGAAGGCATGACATGCAAATGAACATTGCCGATGTTCCATCCGCGGCGATCTGTTACAATAATGACGTTCGCATCCCTGTGTGTGTAAAGCCGGGGGAGGAAAGTGCTAGCGGAATGTAGAATTCAGAAAGAATTAATAGTACGCTAGGAGGAATACCTTCAATAACTCGTCTTCCAAAAGATAAATTCTTTTGTAAAAACCTAGATGTACAGACACTGGTGTAAAATACTTTGAATCCACTTGTACGTGTCGCTTAGCAGCAAGGGGTCTCTCTCTCTCTGTCTCTCTCTGTCTCTGTCTCTGTCTCTCTCTCTGTTTCTGTCTCTCTCTCTCTGTTTCTGTCTCTCTCTCTCTCTCCTTTTCTTAATAGCACAACGCGCAATCTGCTGGCATTATTTTGTTAGATAAGACTTCCTTCACTCCCGCTTCCTCTTTCATTTTCTCCTACCCTTTCTCTGTATCTCCCTCTTCTCTTTCTCTCTCTTGGTGCCAATTTTCAATTATTTCTGTACAAGCGCTGCCTAACCTTCATTTGTTTGGTTTACCAGATGACATTTTGCAATCAAATTGGCTAAGTTCATAGAGGAAGATGGTCTATGTGTACCTCACTAAATAACTTTTGCCAGTTATTGCCTAACACCGTCGTTTCCAGCGCAAGTACATGTATTTCTGTTAATTCTGAACGTCTTAATTATTCTGGTGTTTGCATTTCTAAATTTTTTCACAGTTTTGAAGACTGTTTTCGAAGCTGTTTGTTCCTTTTTAGGGGTACATTCTAAGCTCATTTTTGGCTATGTAGGGCAATTTTAATAATGTTACGTAAAGTTATACGTTATAAGGTATGCCCTTTTTTAATTTTGATAAATAGGAATTGAATTCATGCAAGAATGCTGCTAATTTATGGCCGACAATTTAGTTAGCATTTTGTGCAGTAGTATGGATTTTGAGAAACCATGTTGTATCAGCTTATGCTATTATTCCGTTTGCGTGTTAACTAAGTATATAATATTTACATATCCAGTATTTCAGTATGCCAGAGGACAGTTTATCATACTGCGCTGACAAATGCGTCCAGACAATCCCGTAATGTAACTGATATAACGGATTGATTGTGTTTCTTGCCCAATATAAATATACATACTGTCACGAATGCATTATTGCGACAAGGCGGCACGGCGAGGCATTCAAGGAGACGGACAACGCAGTGCGGAGATAAAACTCGCCGAAACGGTGGGGGAAGAAGACGGATTTCTCGAGAGTTCGTCTTTGTTCTAGCGCCGTCTTGATTGTTTGAGAACATTCCAGATAGTGAGTAATATACAAAAAGTGAGCCGCCGCCTGCCGGAGTCAGTCAGTCGGTAATTGGACGCGTGCGCCTGAACCGCTGTGTGAGCTGTATTTGTGGTCGATGACTTTGCAAGTTGTATTGTGTATGTGACGCTATTCTGGACTTTCAGATTGATTTCTACGGAAATAAAGATCAATTTTTAGTGCTTGTAACCTGGACGTTTAATTCTACGAACCCACAGAGTCACAATACTTACATAACTAAATGGCGATCATTAATTGTGACAAAACTAACTTCATCGACTCTTTCTTTGTTACATTTCTGGGAAATACCTTGCACATTGTAATTTAAATAGTGCCGAATAAAAGAAAGCAATGCGCACTGAAGTGTCCTTCTCTTCTTCCTTTCCAGTTCCATTTCCTATGCTCCCCTTCGTACAGTGTTCTTCATATGTTATTTTAATAACTGATACGTACATACACATATTTTCACACGTTTCTCATCAGTGTCCCATTTTCTGCCTTTGTGACTCTCGCCTCCGCTGACGTTGAATGGGTTGCCTAATCACAGGTTTTCAAAGGGGCATGCTGAATGGTTACGCCAGGCTACGAAGAGATAAGCTACATGTCGCGCTCCATAAGGGCAGAAGTGCGGCACGCACAGAAAGAACGAGAGAGGAAATAAAAAGAATGTATTGCCACTTAAAATAAAGTAACAAATAGAATTTAGCATCATGTACTCGTAATTTATGGGGACATTCTAATTTTCACAATGGGAGTGTTGCCATTGAATGTGTGGATATATTGCTTATTATTCGCATGGAGCCAATCTTTCAGCATCATGCAGGCTTACTGTCTATTGTAAAATAAGTAACTCCTTTGGCTCTTTTCGGTGTTATACAGTCATCTATGTCGTCTGTGTAGTGATTTAAAGAATGATGGAACTGGTACTTCATTTGTCAGCTGTTTTATTTAGATCCCATCGATGATTTGGTTTTCATTCATTAAATGCATGTTTTTAGCACTTCATTTATTGCACGTAGTATTATTGCATTATGAGTGTCATTATGTTCTTAATAACAAAATGTCTTAAAAGCCTGCACCAAAGGTTCTTTGGAAACTACGGTTAAATTCCAATTGCAAAGTTTCAACGCCAAAAATCAATTACTGCTAATAGTGTGTGAATTTAGAACAAGTGGATTACTCTTTGTTAGTATCTTATGATCCATATAAACCTGAACAATTTCAGAATACCATAACTATTTAATCAATAATAGGACAGACGTACAACTTTGGAAGAATATAATACATAATCGAGAGATTACATTACACTATTTACATCTCGAAGAAAATGTTGGAGGTATTCTCCAGCAGCATCTGTACATGTTTGCACTCGTCTCACCATAGTCTCTGAAGTTTTACAGAAAGTATTCTCGCCAATGTTACTTATTTCGGCTCGAATGGAATCCTTGAGAAAATCAATTACCGTTTCCTGTTCCTGTATACTCTATCTTGTACAGTTTCTTTTATAAAGGGATAAATTCAAAAAATATGTGGCCACCCAGATCCCCTGACCTAACCTCACCGGATTTTCTCTTGTGGAGGTATCTGAAAATTAGGGTGTACAAGAACAGGCCACGGACATTTGATGTTCTCAAGGAATCCATTCGAACCGAAATAAGTAACAATGGCGAGGATACTCTCTGCTAAACTTCAGAGAATATGGTGAGATGAGTGCAAACATGTATAGATGCTGGTGGAGGACACTTCGAACTCTTTCTCTAAGATCTAAATAGTGTAATGTAATCTTCCAGTTATGCATTATATACTCCCAGAGTTGCACGTGTGTCCTATTATTGATTCAAAATTTATGGCCTGTTGAAGTGGTTCAGGTTTATATAGATCACACTATAATTTAGTAATCATTTTCTCTTCTGCGTATTTACAGTAAATAGAAGTGTTACATTGCAAAAATTCAATACTAAAGATTCATCGAGGTACAAGTTTTAAGATTGCATATATTCCATTTGTTTTTGTGTACCTCTGTTTCTGAACATCATAATTTGGAAATTAAATGTCGTTTATTACCAAATTTTCCAAGGTTGTGGTACAGCCAGTTTAGAAACAAAAATCCCGTCGTATATCAACCTCTCTGCATATAATTTTTCGAAAACTTTTATTTTTTTAAATATAACACTCATTTATTTGCATAAAAAGGCGTATTTTTAAAAAATTCATGGCAAAGTAACTTTCTTGTGAACAGCCTCTGAAATCTTCTTCATTCTGTATGGCATTTCTACAACTGGTAAACCGTAAAAGACAGATAAACACTTAATCTGTAAACCTTTTTAGATGTTTTAAGGCACACAGTTCATCGCAGATACATTAATTTTCGAGATATTCTTTCTTATTGGATTGGATTTTTCAGATCCTGCACTTTTTAAGTATGAAGTCGTTCTTTTAACTTTCACTCGCTGATGATCATGCAAAGAGATTAGAACTTTCAAGGTGATCAGGTGACAAATTCTTCAGATCTTAAAGATTTCATTATCGTTAAAATCAACTGCACCACCCTTTTTCTCATTGTATCAACAAAGTAAGTATATAATAAAATATTTATCAAGTGTAATATGAAGCTAGAAGAACAAGTGTTTGCAAGAGTAGTTTGGGAAGTTTACATGCCCAAGTTTTCATCCCCTTTCTATGTTAAAATATCTGTTGCATCCCGCAGGACCAAAGCAGGGATGCTTTTGTAGTGTTAAACAGAATATCAGATAAGTGTCGCACGCAATGTCGCCACGATACACGCATTAGGGAATGTACATTCTGCCACAAAATTAGTAGGTCAATAATGTTATTGCGAGGTTTGTTGTGTAGGATGTGTTTGGATTGGAGCCCAAAGGCATTCACTGGGAACGCTTCCAACTTGCAAACAACGTTAAATTTTCAAGCGAAGCGTAGTGAGGGCTGCGATAAAAACAAGGAATGTAATAGCTACTGCTCGAGCCTTAGCCTAAATGGTTTACCAAGCCATAAATCAATGAGCGTAGACAGCCAGAAGTAGCAATGTAGAATTGCCTTTTATAGAGGCCTCTCGGAAATATGTTAAATCGAAACAGCTAGACTTGCTTGGTATGAAACATATGCTCTTAAATATCGCATTATTTATGTAAAAAACTGAAGCTGCTGACAGTGAAGTAAACTAGGTTATTAATAATAACTAAACACTAGTAAAACAACTTCACTTATCGTAATTAATTAAGATAAGTGAAGTTGTGTTACTAGTGTTTAGTATTATTAATAATCGCATTATTTGCTTTAGCTTTAATATGTTGTTGTAGTTAACCTAACTATAAAACTGTCAGTTAACAGGAGTTAGACGTAGGTACCATTGCACCCTTTGTGCCTCCAAAGTGATCCCTAAAAGGCACGGATAAAGTGGAGATCGAATGTTGGCCAGATCTAGACAACGACTTCCGCTAGCAAGGACATAGTCTATAAAATTGCAACATGACACCAATCATTGTGGCCAGCCCTACCACAACATGGGATCCCGGACACAGATGAGAAAGCTCCAGCAGTCCCACCAAGTGCCAGGGATAAGTGTTTCCACTGCCCAGTTTACACCGTTACGCCACACCATACAAACCGACGTCACTTGCCTCTATAGTTCTGAAAAGGATGAGGGAAACAACTTTACTGAAATATAGGGGCGGCAATTTGACGTAAAATTACTGTTAGAGATTGGACCACTTAAATTAGCTGCAATATGCATTACCCAATTTAATGAACCATAGGTGTGGTTACCAAAGTTGTCATGGTAACCTTTTCCTAGTGCGTAATCTTTCACTCCTAATATAATAAAACCCTATCATTTTCAAAGCTATGATGGAAATTTAAAGCTTGCTAAAACGTCATCAGTGTGTTGTACGAGGGCTGTTCAATAAAGAATGATCATAATTTTTACGGTCATAATTTTTCACTCAAAAATTCAATCTTATTAGCTTAATGTGAAACAAACACGCCTGGTACTACTGGTTCCCGCCTGTGAGAATCAGGCAAGTTCAGACATGTTCAGTATCGCCTACCGCTGCAATGGAGGTAACAGGCAGTTAAAGTTGATGTTAGAAGATCCGCAGTTTCCTTCAAACGTAATCACTGCTGATGAAATTCGGCTACATCATTTTGATCCTGAGAGAAAGCAGCAAGCAGTGTGTTAAGTCATATCGGACGGTGAATGGAATTGATGAAATGACGCTAAAATGTGTCCAGGGTCCATGGAGCTTAGAGCTACCCGACATTCGTCTGTAAGGATAAGGGAAAACCTCGGGAAAGAGCTTATACAGGTAACTCACCCTGACCGATATTCGAACTCGGGACCTCTTGACCGTGAGGCAAACGTGCTACCATCTACGCTACCGAGGTGGGCTTTTGGAAAGCTGTGGAAATTTCATTCATCACAAAGCAAAAGTGGTTGCTTCTGCTGGGAAAGTTATGGTCCTCTCATTGTTTGATATTCATGGAATGGCTTATCAGCATGTTTTACCTGCACACACATCAGTAACTGGACAATATTACAGGGATGTCCTGAAAACATTGCAAGTCCATAACAGGCGCAAAAGACCATATTTCCGTGAAGCAGTCTGGATGCTGCACCAAGATAATGTGCGGCTGCATATTGCCAAAGTTGTTGCTCAAATCAACGTGAAGTGCATCCCTCACCATCACTATAGTCCTGATTTATCCCCGCGTGACTTTTTTCTATTCCTTAACTTGCATAAACGCCTTTGTGGAAGGCAATATCCATCGTCAAAAGCAGTGGTGAAAGCTGCGGTGGCGATTTGAAGGATCCCTAAAAATGGTTTCAGCATGTCTTTGAAGACTGGAAGAAGCGCTGGGACAAGTGGACGTATTCAGGGGAGACTATTTTGAGAAGGACCATCAAAATTATGAGGATGAGTAAAGGTACGTTGTCAAAATAAATGGTGATCATTATTTATTGAACAGCCCTCGTATAGTTACATTTCTATCAGAGTAATACTTTTAAATCAAATGATACCTAATCAGTATCATAACGCAATTTTTTTATCTCAATATTGTTTGTACTAAAGTTTCAGTTAATGGATACAAAATAATTATAACTTACTAGCGTATAATTTACTAAACAGAAATCGTTAAGTATTTGCTTAGTGAATTTCTGCGCCTAGATGTTATTTTCTCCTCAGCTCTGAAGCGCTTATGACACTTCGATGATCTTCAGTCCATTTTAAATTCTTAACAGACAGGATAGAGAAGGAATGGCTTGGACTAGAATAGGATCAATGTTTTTAAGAGGACTGAGAAGTGACGATACAGAAATGGGTGAATTATGTGGAGAAACAGAAAGTGCAATTCATATTTTGTTAGAGTTAAAAAGTTAGCACCATGGAGGCAGTAAGTGTGGGACAATTAATGGGAAAAGATGCATAGTGAGTTGATAGTCATAAAAATTGTTACGGGGAAAAATAAAAATAGGAAAAAATAGAGGGAATATGTTTTGGAAATCTAAAGAGAAATGGATGAGAAAGTTAAAGAGTGGGAAGGGAAACTTAATGGGATAAGAAGAAACGGCAAGTGAGAGTGGAGTATAGAAGGGTGACTATGCTACTCAGCAAGGCTAAAAGGCCTGGGAGCCAATCAGGCTGAGCTAGCAAGGTAAATAATGGAAACGGCACCCAAATAAGGCTAGATTTAGGAATATGTATGTATTGTAGGTTAAATATTGTAAATAGAAAGTTGTATAGATAGATAAATTCAAATAAATGAAAATTCAAATAAATTGTTCATTTCTTCCAGCGTACAGAGCAAGACCATTTGTGCATATAAATATTAGCTTTCATATAAATAGACACGCTTTCATATCACTTATAACTTCCTGCCACGACAAATGTAGTGTATCATAGTGAGTTACGCATGCGCGTACGTGTACACTGACCATGCAGAGTAGGAATTTAATTTAAGACAAAATAATTTACGAAAGGAGTCAGATTGAAAACATTTTACATTTTATTTTCGCAATTATACTGGTTATGAATTCCTAGTTTAAATAAGTACATATTTTAGATCGTTTAATGTCACTTCGTAGGAAGCTGATCTTGCTGGCCCTTTCTTTGCGGTCTCTTTGGAAAACATCTACATGAATTAATAATACAGCGAAGTTAATAGAAGCCCGCCTTGGTAGCGTGTTGGTAGCAGGTCTCACGTTCAAGAGATCCCGAGTTCGAATCTCGGTAAGGGTGAGTTACCTGGATAAGGTTTTTCCAGGGTTTTCCCTTATTCTGATAGATGAACTTCGGGTAACTTTAAGCTCCATAGACCCCATTTGAGCATCATTTCACCAATTTCATCCATCGTCCGATATGACTTAACGCTGGAGGACAAAAAAAGTTAATAGAAAGCATTACAATAGAGAGCATGACACAAGTTTTGGGTAATATATAGTGGACAAAAAGCGGAAGCAAAGCTATATATTCTGCCTTTCCCTTAACCATCATAACAAATCAAGAAACACGTGTTTGTGAATATGATTTAGACAATTAATAGTGTCAACTCGGTTGGAAATGCAGCTATAAAATAGAATACGCAAAAGATTTTATTATAAAAAGGAAGGTAGGCTTGCGTTTCTTCTGAAGGTATAGAACAAAAATATAGGGATGAAACATTTAGCCCAATACCTCTTTCTAAGGAATTACATGACATGGAAATGTTTGGAGGAGTGAAGAAGTTGGATCTGTTCCGGATTTTGCCACTTCCTTATTCTCTTCTTCTGCTGTTTGCTTGTTTTGTTTCCTGCACGCGATGTTCCCGGCCTCCATGTCAGCTTGCCTCGGAACGTAAATCTCCTTTGCATAACGAAAGAAAAAACAGTTGCCTACGCATATTTAATCTTTAAAATAAGCTATTTGCTTTTAATAAAGGACATGCCTCGCGTTTTCTTCACATTATGTACTGTAAAATACCAGAAGATGAATGTTCTCATTTTACGATTTGATAACAGTATGTATAATTCAACACTTCGGTAATATATACTGTTGGTATTTTATCAGTAGAGTTTTTGTTGTGCGTGGCTGAGAAGATTTGCATCTGTAAACTGGTTCGGTCTCATTAACATTTTAACCACAAAACTAATTTATATTACCCTTCATATGTAATAACGAATAACTTAAATGTTATCCCCTTAGCCCCGCATCATCCAGGCCTTCTGTAGGGCTGTTTACTTAACCTGAGACCTCCCCATCCAACCCACAGCCTACTGCCAGCTCTTGCTGCTGTTTCCCCATATTTCCTACCTTGCCCTATAACAGGGGATAGTTCAGTTTATACAAGAGCTTTCCGCTTGAAAGGGTATCGAATTCATCCTTTCTACCAGGGATGTCAAGCTCAGTGTCATGAGTAATACCTGGTAGCATGCATGACATTACGTAGGGTTTGTTCCATATTGTGTGATTTAACTTAAAACGTCGCATTTTAATACTAGAAGAACCGGCGAGTATGGTCTACCGAGAAGGTCCAACCCGTCATTTTGACGGGTTCAGCTTTATTTGCCCTTTCTAAAATAGTAAACAAATTTTAATGCATACCAGTTTATTTAATATCATTTATACAGTTTACCAGTATATAATTTTACTTTTGTCTGAAGAATTACATGGTAAAATGAACTTTTTAAGCCTAAAAACTAATCCAAAAACTTAACGTTGGGGCGGACGTAAATAAAATAAAAAATACCATAATTACATTGCAACGGGCAACTTCCCTTAGCAAAAAAAAAAAAAAAAAAAAAAAAAAAAAAAAAAAAAAAACCATAAAATTTTGAGTACTACAATATATAGTAGAAAAAGCACTTATAAACCTGATTTCGCTCATCGAAAGCCACCTGCAACATCGTAGCACCTAACACACGTGCATTCAGCGTTGCCTAAACATGGTCCATAAACATACTTGCTGCATTTATTAAATAAATGCTTGCTTGCTTGCTCCGCTAATTTGGCAAGTCTTCCAAATGTTGCTCTGCTGAGGTACTGTGTAAGGAAGTGCATTTTGTACTCTTGTGGACTTATACCTATGCTGAAGGCAACTCTTCTGCTCAGTTGTATATTAACTGAGTCTGCTTACTTTTTCACTTTTTACTTCCTTATAGAGTACCCATTCATTAATAGCTGCCAAAGCCAATACATGGAAAAAACATGCATGGGCTACCTTCTGCATCCATATTTTACTGTGTACAGTCGAGCCATTTGATCGATGACGTCAACGCCGTACTTGGTATTATTGTAGTACGCCACTGACTTTGGTAGCTTTTTAGGATGTTTATTTATAGTAACTATGTCTTGCATTGAACTCAAAAGAAGCGTAATTTTTGTTCTTTTTCCCCTGATAGCATGCCAGAGTTATGTCACCTGACTTATAAAGTACAGTAGTGTGCAATGGTGCTGTAGCAGATTTTGTTGATTGACGGATTTCCCTTCTACATTTTTTTACTGTGCCCACAGTGCTTGTACTTTTATGCTTAAATCTTTTTGCAAGGCATTTATTTGTGGAAAAATTGTTACATGTAATATTTCTTTCTGCAAAAACAAAGGGCTGTATAAGACGTATTACAACATGCTCTGTAAGAGGAACACCTGTGGTGCGCTAATCGTCTTTGCTCAGGTGAGGAAAACCATTCACCAGATACTTTGAATTTGCTTTAACTGCAAGCCAAAACTTTATTTCAAATTTATCCGGTTTATTGCTCATATATTGAATGAATGGGCATCTAACCTTGCAAGGAAACAGTTGCTCATCCACATTGATATTTTCACATGGAAGTAACACTGCAAGGAATTGGCAATCAAAGGATCCAGATATGCTTGCTCTGAACCAAAAGAATATCTGTTTGAGTACACTTATGAAGTACTTATTTTTCTTTCCTTTTATAGATTTTTAGAAAAATGAACTGTAGAGACGTTTAGAGAAACACACTTTGGCGTACCAGTTTATAGTACTCAAATAATAAGATGCGATGTTTTCATTGAAATGTTTGATAAATGATAAAAGATTGACTGAAACGTGAAAGCAATATACATTTTAGAACTTGAACTTTCTTATTAGGCATATATGTAAAAGCAAAACGTTTCTGTGCATATATAAATTTACTTATCTTAGAGAACTTGTTAACTTTCTTAAAATTCCCTTTAATGATTTTGAAAACATAAGTCATATATTAAAAATACTAGGGAGAGCTGATAAATCCCGGGACCCACATTAATAAAAAACATTTTAAACGTTTTTTCTCTATTTCTAAACATATTCTCCAGAATGGCTAATACATGTTTCATATTGATGCTCTAATTTAATTAAACCATTTCTGTAGTGCGATTTATCATGGTCCACAAAATAGCTGATTACCACATCATTAACATCCCCGCTGCTGTGAAATTATCGTCCTCCGATAAATTGTTTGAGGTTCGGGTACTGGTGGTAGCCACTGGGTTGTTGGCACGAGCTCTACCCGAAAGTCCAAGATTCCGGTTTCTTCAACCCAGGAGCGATGGAAAATTCCGGGGTTATTTCCTTCGGGCACTACCTTGAGTCTAAAAGTCCCACCATCGACAACAACGTCAAGACTGGTGGAAGTGGATATGACACTTACGCGCGTCAAACCCGCAGGGAAGACGACCCAATAACCTCGGTGGGGCCGCCTGGTGATTTAGCACACCTTCTACAAGCTCTGCAGGCAGACCAGCAGAAGATTCGAGTCGCCCAGGTTTACCTGGGCGCAGTGTTTGCTGCCTAGCACCTAGCCGCTTAGTGCTTCATTATCTGGACAGTATAGAAGAAATGTCTAGTGTCACAGGCTGTGATCTTAGGCAGTGGTATGTCTAGCCTTAAATGGGCGCTATCGCCCCGAGAGGGGTGTGAGCCCAGTTCTGGCTGCGCTCTTCCGCCTGCCTGAGGGGCATCTGAGCACAGTCCGCTTGACAGGCTAGAGAGAAAGGGACAAATGTTTGGGTATGGGACTTACCAAGCCCATTTGTGGGCTTGGGGGTATGGAGTCAGAGGAAAGTGGCTCCGTTTAGTTCAGGTTACCCAAAGGATCTTTGGGCAACCGGTAGCTTGGTCGGCGGCCAGGAACCCTATGATCGTAACGGCCAAGTGTTTTCACCAGGTTATTGGGATGGGAGTCTCCCGCACCACGTCCGCAATGTATGGGACTCCGAAGTAGGTGTGAATGATATGGGACGGGAATCTACGTCCAGTATTGTAGATAATTCGCAGCGCCCTGTTCTGGACGTATTGTAGTCTGCGGATATATTATTTAAGTCAACGTGTTCCTATAATCTCAAGCTAACTGCTAAGAAATATATAATAAATTCATATACGCAGATATCTTGATTAAAAGTAATAAAGAATAGGTGTCAGTGTATCGTTTTTGGTTAAAATACCTATATACGAGGTGGTGTTTTAATTATTTCCCTTTAAAAATTATGATAGAGAGTTTGTGTTGACATGTGCTTGTTAGTTCTCTGCGTAGTCACCATCCAGATATACACAATTTTCCCAGCGATTCTTGACCTTCCGAATACCAACCTTGTAGAAGTCTGCAGAATTCGCTTTAAACCACTCTTGTACTTCATTACAGACGTCATTTGTGTTGTCAAATCGGCGACCACGCAACGGAGTCTTCATTTTCGGGAACAAAGAAAAGGTAACATGGTGCGAGATCGGGCAAATAAGGCGCAAGCTGTAAGATCTCAGAGCCACATTCCCTTGTTTTGTCAACTGCAACTTGAGATGAATGAGCTGGCGCATTGTCAGCCAGAAGACAAACAACTTTGCAGAGCATACCGAGTTGTTTCTTAATCAGAGCTGCTCGTAACTTGTCCAGAAGATTGCAGTAGTATCCGCCAGTGATGGTTTAATCCTTGGCAAGATAATCTGTAACGGTGACTCTCCGAGAAAACTGAAGCTTCTCCTTCCCAGATGACTTTTGCACATTTGCCTTTTTCAGGAGGGAGGGGATCGGTATGTTTCAATTCCACGCTCATGGTTTTTTTTTTTCGATCACAGTGGTAGATCCAGGATTCATCCATGGTTACCGGCCGATGAAAAAGTTCATCTTCATCCTTATCCAACAACTTCAACATCTGTCATAAAAAGTCACGTCGTGTTTACTTTTGGAAAGGTGTTAGTAAACGTGGTACCCACCGTGCAGACACCTTAGACAGTTGCAGTTCGTCATGAATAATTTTCCAAAAACTACCATAACTAAGATGTGCCTCAGTCATGATCATTTGGATGGTTGTTCGTCTGTCCTCCAGTATTAAACACTCCACTTTCTTCAGTGTGACAGCATCGTCTGTCACTAACGGTCTTCCAGCTCTTGGCTCATCTGTCAGGGACATGTTTTAAAATTCCTTTTCCACCTCAAAATGTGTCATACGATGGGCAATCATTTCCATAATCAGCCGTCATCTCATCGTGGATTTCCCAGGAAGTTTTACCCTTCAAATGCAGGAAATTGATCACACTACCAGCCTCCATCGTACACTTCAGTCACTTCTGTCATTCGCTGTAAATAATCAAAAGGACTCAAATCATTGAAAGTATCAACATTATGTCCCGAGGGGCCAATGATGATACTGGAAAATGGTCATCATTCTAGCATAAAAACTACCGGAAGATAATTGATAAGATAAACAGTGATAAGATATCAATAAAAGATTCATTGTATTGGACGTTACATTTCTCAATTACCTCATACCAGAAATATGCTGTTATTAGCATTTGAGGTCCAAACGTTGAAAGTGTTTTTAATGTTGTTTTACAGCGGTACAGAAGTACGACCAAATCTGATTTAAATGCTACAGCAAAGCAGGTCCATCCGGTATTTATCCGTCATATCTCTTGCTAATACTTAGAATCTATAGAATCAACCGATTAATCCTAGAGGTCAATATTTTATGATGCTACCTACGAGGGCAGTATTTAACAATGACGATATAGCTGTCATCACTGCCAGCTATTCAACAGTATAGAAAACAAGCTTCGTGTACATAGAGATGTTTGTTTTGTTGACAGAGTAAATCCAGCATCATTTGTTTTGACTTTCCACTTACATTTGGTTTACGGCGATGCAGTTCATTTACCAGAGTTAAAGAGGAAAGATCCTTTAAAGCGTAGTCTACACGAAAGGTGAAACGCAGTTAAAACGTCCGTAGGTAATGTCTTTAGCGATGAAGTTGAAATATTTAATGAAAGAATGTAATTTAAACAAAAGCGAAGTTACGTGTTTTATAAGTTAGATATTTACGCGATTCTCAGAACACACTTTCACGCTTATGATTACAATATTATGAAGAATAAATAGCAACGTGAAGTGTGTGTGCGTGTTGGTGTGTGTGTGTGTGTGTGTGTGTGTGTGTGTGTGTGTGTGTGTGTGTGTGTGTGTGTGTGTGTGTGTGTGTGTGTGTGTGTGTGTGTTGCTGTCTGATCCATTATTTTCAATTATTTTTCTATCCTTTATCATTTATTAGACGTTAAACAACTTATTACTACGTGAACGTATTTATTTCAAAAGAGATAAACGTTTTCAGAAATATATACATTACACATATCGTTACAGATTTATTGCGTTAATTTATATATATGTATATATATATATATATATATATCGTTTAGAAATATTTTTATGTTCTATCATTGCAAATATTTCTAAAGTATTAGTAATTCCTTACACAACACTAACAATTGGTTGAATTAGTCAGATTTAGAAGTTGTTAAGTCAATGTTCTTGAGAAATCCTGTTAAACAGAAGATAAGCACTTTTAATAACAGTTCTGTAATTTTGCTAAAAGATTTGCGGATCTGAAGGTGTTATGAAAACATATTATGAACCTGGAATGTTGAATGGGCATCAATTTCGGTAATAAAAGTTGTTAAGTCGGCCTTTTCGAGTTCGATGCTGTTTAAGTATTTGCCGCATTAGCCGTTTGGTGGTGCAACTACACGTTCCATCCAAGCTCTTTCATATCAGCTGTTAATACATTTTAGATTAGACACTTAGACATTACACATTTTTATACGTTCCTCAAGTGCACTTTTAGAAAGTTTATCTGTACTTCCTAATACCAGGGCACTCTTTTGTGCCTACTGACACAATGGTATGCAATATTGAGAAGAAGAAACGATCAATGGGTAAAGTCTTAGTCTCTTCCACATGGGTGAAACTGATCAAGGAGTCACTACAAAAGAAGCCCATCGATGTTGTGCATGACAAACGTCCACTGACCGATAACGGGTAACATGATGTCACTCCAGTTGTGTAGTTTTTGACTTAAAAGATGTCCTCGATCATGTCCTCGTAAGAGGTACTTCTGAATTCACTTTAATCCAGGGTGTGTATTACCAAAGATGATGTATGCCAGAAGTTCGATCCACATTGTCAATATCTTTATCGTCTCCAGTCTCTTTTGAGGAGAGAAGTGAGCTTACAAGCCTTACACAAGGCATGTGATAGTGCGAGAAACACACCAGATAGGCTTCGGAAGATTAAGAAGGTAAAATATTACGCTGTTCGTTCACTACTGAAACATGTCACTCTGCCAGAAAGTACCATATTGTATGATATAATGACATATAGAAGTGATGTAGAAGATGTCGTAGAGATGGAGTGATGTTTTGATGACGATGTTGTATGTCAATCCATGAAGTGCAAACTGGATTAGTACATAATAGCGATGTATTGGTGAAAATAAAGTAATAGTTTATCCACGACCACATGCTATAATATTGTATAATGGAAAAACTCTAACATTAAGAATCAGAAGCTGTTAAGTCAAATGACTTAACAACTTATAATCCATTTAAATTAAAAGTTGCTAAGTCCTAATTATAAAGTATCCTGTCACACATACTACATTTGTCAAACCATGAGAAACACTTCAACACAGTACTTTGTACCTCCAAATGTACCCATCACATAAAATTAATTCATTTTTATTTCTACTTTGGTATTTAAAATTATTTTTAGAAACTTTGAGCAGCTCTCCTGCAAAATTTTGAAACAGTGACTTAGCAACTTCTGCTTCTGGCCGCTTCAATTGTCCATATCTATAAAAGTTGTATCTGATATAAATTGTGTCCTTTAATAAGAGCTTTTTAGTAATTATCTTCTGTTGCTTAACATATACTCGTTGCACAAGATTATATTAAATTTCTTCCAATTGGGAATGACAAATTTCAGTGTATAATATCATCTTCCATAAAATATTTTTAATATATTAAATTTTACATAAAATTCATTGGTGTCATTTATGCTAAAATAAAAAATTTCAAAAGGGGTTCCACGTAAATGGTAGTTCGGGGTGGGAGGAGTTTCTTGAAAATATTCTTGTTTATATCTCCGAAAGCTTGATATTCATACGCAATCCTTTGTTTTTAGTTACGTTTTCACAGACACACGCAGAACTTTCTCAGGATGTCTCACTTTATTCAGGATCCTCAAAATACACATTTTGGTCAAATTTGTTTGCCACAGCTTTGGGAGGACTGCACCACTTTCTATACGTGTATAACAAGAATAAAGCAAAAGGAATTACAATTCCTTTATATTATCTATAATAACAACATAACGGTGTCATATAGATATTTAAATTGCTTAGCTTTTAGCTTTCCTACTCCGCTGCACTATGCATAAAATAAACATGGAATTACAGACGAGTCTCGGTTGTTGGACCTTATCCAGAGCCAGTTTAGGTCGAATAATCGAGACTCTACTCTAGTTATTTTATTCCAAGAAATATAGATACGTATTAATGTACTAAGAAAACACGAAAGAGTGAAACAAATTACAATCGGATTCCTAAGGTACGTATAACATGTGATGTGTATTCTTTTTAGCATCAAAAACTTAATATGTATCCAGTGAGATCTGTATGAATAAACTTAAGGAAACAAATATACGCCGTTGTGCAGTATGCATATTGATAACTACAAACATTAAAAACGTTATTCCCACTATAAGACGTGACAAAAAATGCTAGACTCAACTGCAAACATCCTTATCCTCCTTAGGCACTAGAGTTAGGCTAAATCTGTGTCATTCTTTCAGACCGGTATCTTCTACAGTTAAACTCGGCACAGCCGGTTTGCATATTTCGATATAAACTCAACTGCTTGCACACTTACACGTACTGCGAGAGGAACGAGTGTTTTATGCTCTTTTATATATGAATTTATTCATGAAAATCTAAATATATTGATAGAGAGGAATTAAGGCATCATATTGACGTAAAATACACATAATGCAATTTTATGTAATCTCACTGTAAACAACACTATTATGGAAGCTTAATGAATTATACGAGTCATCAAACTTACCCTTAATATTGAAAAGGTAACACCATAGCACACAAAAGGACTGCCACTGAAATAAATGACCTGAAGTTTAAACTAGAGAAGGATTGTGAACTTGCAGGGAGCTTGTAAACATTTTTTTTTTTAATTTACGTTCTCCAATTTTAAGTCATATCAGACGATCAATGAAATGGGTGAAATGAGGCTCAAATGAGCCCTGGGTCCATGGAGCTTAGAGTTTCCTGAGATTCGTCTTTCAGGATAAGGGAAAATACCGGGAAAAAACTTATCCAGGTAACTCATCCTGACCGAGATTCGAACGCGGGACCTCTTGAACTTGAGGCAGACACGCTACCATCTACGCTACCGAGGCGGGCCTTGTGAATTTGTTTTCGGAATTGAATTGTTTCCTTAAAACTGTTTTCTGTTGATAAATAAGCTACGTCTATTATAATTCTTAAAGTTTGCTAAACAAATGTAAACTAAACTGAATATACTTCGCAGGATTTAGATGCCAACGACCAGTATTTACATGTCAATGTCAATGACATCCTTGTTGAGGAGCAGAGGGACTCTGAACCAGTAAGGATGTCCAGAATTGGTGCATCAGCTCAAAACCTGACAGAGTGAGGAACGGGATGCTGTGAAATGATAATGAAATGTATTTAAAGGAAGGTGACCAAGGAGCAGTCGGTGGAATAAATTTTATGAAGGTGCAGAAGTAGATTACCTGAAATGATGCAATGGGAGAAAGAAAAGATTATTTTACAGTCTGTCTTTTAAAAGAAGATGCATGACAATTGTCAAGCGAGGGATGCAAAGGGTAAGAAGGGAAGGTCGTTGCTATGGAAACTTAAATAAACGTTTCCGGATTGGTTACACTGGTGAATCACGTACTCCTCAGATCAGTTATCACTATTTGTGTGCGGCAAAAAGAGTTTGCTTAACTGTTAATTTGTGTTATGTATTGTTAGCCTACTTTGTGAAAACACAATTGAAGTACGTTGTTATGGAAGCAAGACGTAGTGGCGGCAGAATTAGAATTAGACAGAGGATTCATGGCCCGAGGCAAAAATCAGCTTACGTTCAGGGTGTTACATTCCAAATAAATCTAGAGAATTTGTCTGTTCTCTTAGGGAATTCCTTTAACAGCTAGAGGAAGGTTTGCACCTTATCAGTGAACCGCTTATTCCTTTTAACTAAAAGCGACAGCCCCATCTCAGCAGGTGTGCTTGCATGTAAAAGAATTCCTGTGGGTCAAAATGCCGGCATATTAGCGGCCTTGATATGAACATGGCAATTGACAAAGTCGTTAATAAGAGTATATTGTGGTATTAATGTGGTAAGCACTTTCTACAGAACGAGGAAAGGTTTGAAAAAACGAGGCGTTTGCTCCGAGATTGCTTTATGTGTATTTGCACTATGTGTATTTATATCAGTCTGAATTTTAGTATTTAATATATTAGCTAAAATATTAAGAAATGTAATTGAAAACAAATGCTAGATTTTAGAACGTGCATCGTCTATATGTGTTGCTATGGAGAAATACCGCACTAGTGCGGGGTTGTCAACTTACAATGACTAGCAGCATAAACGGTAAGTATGGACATTAGTTACATTTTGTATAAATTATTTAAAATAACTGAAACATTTGAAAAGCCTCAAAACGCAGTGAATGTGTGAACAACTTATTTTAGTTCTTAAAGTAGGCTAACACAGATTAATTGTACATGTTTTTGTTCAGGTGAGATAACTCGAACCCTTGTTTATGTTTCGAGTATTGAGAGGATAAAAAAGGGGGATCTGTGCCACTTCATACCTGCTGCTGGGAAACATTGCGGCACCGCGCGTGGAGAAACAGATGTCCTTCACGTATCTTCTTTTAAAAATCAGACTGTAGAATAGGTAATACGGTTATTAGAGGAGGAAACCGGATAACCCTGAACATTTTAAAATATCGTTTTAAATAATTGGCATAGAAATTGATGTGAATGTAACGCGTTATTTTTGTACCATCAGTCAATATTTTTATTTTTCATCTTCCAGCATTCCTAACTCACACGTTCGCACCACTGCTGCACACTTAAATTTTATCACACATTACTAAAAGAGATAATAATAAAATAGAGCGTGTTGTATCATATCCTCAGTGGAGCTTTAGCCCTTCTTTTATAATGGAGTGAGAAGAAGTAAAAGGAAAAACTTGCATGAAACTTTTGATCGTACTAGTGATCAATAACCTGCTTCTCAACTGCACATAATTTTAAGAAAACCTAAAACCACTTCACAAATTATGATATACACAAAGAGGAAAGGAAGATAGTGTACATTTTATTTTAATAGTCCTTAAACATTTTTGCATAGCTCAACAAATTTACATTTACTAGACAAAGGAGCTCTTTGCAGTGTGGTTGTTGTGTTAATGAGTTTACTTCGCTGAATTTTAATGAAAAAGATTATCTCTGACTTTTAACATTGTATTGTACTTAATTTAGGATTACTGAAGACCTCGTATCCTAGGTAATTCGCTTGAGATGAAGAAGTCTTACAGGGTCAAAGCACGGTAGAGGAAGTAACTGTGGTGTACGAAATTTCTATGTAGGATGATTATATGTTTCTTCTTTTTATCCTATGTTTTTACCATAGAAATAAGCTTTTTAGGATTACTCTCTTAAGTAGTCCATAGCTACCCTCGTGTTAAATGCATTATCTTCTTTCTCCCTCAGGTTTTCTCTATCTCTCGCTCCATCTCCTGCCTTCCTTTCATCTTTCCTTCCATCTCCTCGCTGCTATTTTCCACTGCGTCCCTCTGAGCGAATTATATGCCTTGAGGTGTTTTTATTTTAAGTTAGGAGTTACGTAGAGTCCGTCGGAAAAGCCTCCAACTAAATCACGTGGACCATTGCAGTCCCTTTATGCTGCGAAGGCGACGACTATGAAAAATGAATATGGAGGAGACGACAATGTGAATTAGCAGAGAACGGGCTTCTAACGTTTCCAGCATAATACTAATCGCAACGTTGGCCCTATTTTAGTTATCCAAAACTTGAAGTTCTCGAAAACAAGCGAGGCAATGCCAGAAAGAATGAATGGCCAGCAATTCCAGCAAGAGCCAAGGACAAAAATTTCCATAGCTCACACTCCACCGTACTACCGCAGCAAACCAACCTCCATTTCCTATCCAATGCCTTGTTATTAGTACTAAATGTTAATTATTGTAAATTATTAATGTACTTAAACAATTATTGGCCATGGGACTCGGTCATGTTATCAGATACCGAGTCAAAAGAGATACGAGCCCTCTGGTCTGCGGTTGCGCAGGCTAGAGCACTTTATTCCGCGTATCCTACAGTCTAAAACAAATGAAGTGAAACAGATGAATGGCATTGAAGAAACAGAAGAAACCATCCTAGCATTCGCAAGTACGAAAAAAAGCAATGGGAATTGAACCAGGGAGCTCCCAATGTGAACTCACACATTATCGGGGAGCTATCATCCTTGGTTATAAAAAGTAGCCAATAAATCTTAAACTTTTAGCTCTGGATTATTAATAAAATGAAGAATAAGTTTTAAAAGTGCCAAATATGTGTCTGTTCTTTGCGTGTACAATTATATACAGAGATTTTTATTATTACTATTACTTCACACAATGGAAATATTGATTTGTTAATGTCATATGAATCTCCCTATCAAATTTTAAATTAAAATACCTACATAACTAAACACTCATAAAAGTTAAGTAGTTCACATTTAACATATGTGCCTGCCTAGAAGTTATTTGAAACTGGGAAACAGGAGGTCAACGTTCAACATGCCGAAGGAGAATTCAAATGTTCAACCATATGTATGGAGGAAATCTTTCCTGAATCTTACTAACAAGTTTGTACTTAATAAGGCACAATTATGTAAGAGTTGGATTATTTAAAGTGTTTGCCAAAAACACACGCATTTGATATACTATATCCATGACGTCTGAAATAAGTTGAAAAGGATAAACTTTTTCGAAAGTAAAATCTTGAAACTGGGGCACACAATATTTTTAATTTATTTTTATTTTTAATTTATTTAAAATGATCTAAATATTTTTGGTACGTCTTACAAATAAGGGATCATTACTCATTTTGTAAACTGAGCTATGTAACATTGTGAATTACTTGCAGCAAATGTTCCTACTTAATACTACAATATTCTACACTAACCTTTATATATAGTTAAGAAAGTCTCTATATTGCCGAAATTAATATACAACTTTTAGAAAAAGGATTTGGGTGTCGCATGTGTATGTGTTTGTGGATGCGTGTAAGCCTGTGTCCATTTTTGTAACTTATGTAACCGAAAAGCAGTTAAAACCAAAATAACTATTTAAATTCTCCATTGTTCATTGATGCAATTTGTGTTTTAAGATTTACCTTTATTTTGAATATTTTAAACATTTTTAAAAGGAAAGTAAAGTCTATTTTTATTAAAAAGCCATTTGTTCAACACAGTGTACAATAAAAATGAAATATACATTTGAATACTCTGAAAATAGCATCTGGTGTGCTCTTTATTCAGAAAGATTTTACATAACTTTTAAACAGTGAGAGATAAAAGTATACATGTAAGACAACAAATGTAAACTAGTTAAAGCATAGACGTTACCATTTCCCAGATATTCCATGTTATATTTTCAATTTTGATATACTTATCTTTCATTAAACAGAACGGAATTCCATGACCATCTCTTAAAAGATTTGACTTTGACGTGAAACATATATCAGAATAAGTTCTTTTTTTTTAAATGTTTTCATAATTATCTTCTCCGCCCACCCACCTCACCTATACCTGGCTCTGGAAGAAATCAAACTGTGGTTTGTGTGTTTAATGGGATTGAAATATCTCCAAAATATTATTTTAACTTTAATTTAAAATAAACAAACTTCAGTAACTTCTATACAACTGACCCTTCAATTACCTATTAAAGACTTAACCCCTTTAATATTTACGAGGGTGTTTTGCGGCGCTCTTTAATGACAGGATAAAAATAGAGGTTTGAAATCCAAAACACAAAACGAAACCACAGATTCCATTTAAAAGGCTATAATCATGATCAATGTTCTCCAGCGTTTGGTTAAAAAATTTCCAATAAAAGCTTGGCGAGGGAAAGCTATGGCAGAGAGCAAGAGCATAGATAAATATAGCGTATTCCCCAACTAACCGAAGAACGGGAGACATTAATCCCGAAGCTTAAACACTGTCTGGACTTGGTCCTCTTTACCGGTCCAGTAAATCGGAATACGAACCCAATAAGCAGCGAAGCTGTGCTGGCGAGCTTCAATAATAACTTGGACGAGAAGTTTGGATTGCGTATTTTGCAATTTACATGGCCGCTTCTCGCACCGTAACATCGGTTAGAATTTGCCGTGACCTCCAGAAGAGCCATCTGGGTTAGCAAAAACAAATCCAAACTTGTAATGTAGTCGCTCTTGTGTTAGGACAGAATAAACACATATCCTGTTTACTGAGGCGGGCTACCTAGTGGGATTTCACTGGAACAGCAGCAATTTTACTGCTTCAGTTGTCCAACTTTCCTTTCGTTCTCAACGATTCTCGGGGACATACTGATGACGTCATTTATTTCCTCAACCACGAACACCTACAACCTTTAGAAGCTGACCATTATCTGATTGTTCATTTGTGAGATTAATTTTATAACGAAATGATAAGTAAATAATTGTAATAAATAATATTCATGTATTAAGTGACTGACATAAAAGCACAACCTACAATTTTCCCAGTGGATAAAAGGTCATCAGCAAGGCAACTTAGGTGTTGAAGAAAATAAATAGTTGAAAACCACAAGTTATGTGTTCCAGTGAAATCGCTAGTGAGAGTCATGATTCACATTATTGCTGGTCAGTAAGTTCAGATACAGACAGTTGCACTCTACCAGTTCGAAAAATTAGAAAGGGAAAGATTTCTGAGAACTTTGCAAGTCAAAAACTTAAAGCCGAGTTTCAGATGACAATAAGAAGTTCAACGTTTGGCTAGTTTTAAAGTAAGGACTTCAGTGGGGTAGTCATGAAGTAGTGGGGACTTAAATTGAGAAAGACTTAAAGATAATATTCCTTTTTGTACTTTGAAGAATATTAATTTTTTAACTTAAGGCCTTACAAAAAGTGTGCATATTTCTAAAACTCGGCAAAATGAAGTGCTTTACTTTTATGAATTATCGACAGAATAATTTGGCAATATCCACTGATGGCACCAATATTATCATATACTTCGGAAAGCTGAAAAAGAAGTCTCTATTTAGCTTTTTAACGATTTACTTTTTGTTGTTGTTGTAATTTTACATTCTCTAACGTTAAGTCATACCGGACGGTGAATGAAATGGGTGAAATGATGCTCAAATGTGTCCAGGGTCCATGGAGCTTAGAGTTACCTGACATTCGTCTATCAGGATAAGGGAAAACCCCGGAAAAACCTTATCCAGGTAACTCACCCTGATCGGGATTCGAACTCGGGACCTCTTGAACGTGAGGCAGGCATGCTGCCATCTACGCTACCGAGGCGGGCGATTCACATTAACTAACCCTTTCGTTGCTATTAAAGAAACAGCATTTTGAACCGTAAATTTATTGAAACTTCAGATTGTAATACATATGTGTTAGTAGTTAGAGTTTCCAGTGCTTAGATACAAAAATACTTTAATTTCTCAGTGCAAAGATTCAAAACGTCATAGCTCGTACCTACCAGTCTCTGTAGCGTAGATGATAGCGTGTCTGCCTCGCGTTTAAGGGGTTCCGAGTTCGAATCTCGGTCAGGGTTAGTTACCTGGATAAGGTTTTTCCTGGGGTTTTCCCTTATCCTGAAAGACGTATGTAGAGTACCTCTAAGCTCTATGGACCCTCGGCTCATTTGAGGATCATTCACCCGTTCCATTCATCACCCGATATGACATGACATAGCGATGAAAATAAATTACAAAAAAAAAAATGTCAGCTACTTAACACACTCATCCTTGTATACTCTTATAGAGAGATATCATAACTCAAAACCGTAGTTGTGCAAATGCAGAAAATGCATATTTAAAATTAATGTCCTTCAACGTAAGTCATATCATTCGATGAATGAAATGGATGGAATGATGCTCAAATGAATCCAGGGTCCATAGAGTTTAGTCACCCTACATTCATTTTTCAGGACAAGGAGAAACTCGGGAAGAACCTGATCCAGATAGCTCACCCTGACCGAGATTTGAACTCGGGACCTCTTGAATATTAGGCAGGCATGGTACCATCACACCACATTGGCAGGCAAGTGCATCAACGTTGGAGACGTATGAAATATTGGAGAGGGCATTAAAATAGAATCACCAGCTTCATAATAGTACGTGACATCTGGAAATGGACCAGAAACAGATGGGACACATGATTGGGGTAACGTCAGAAAAATTTTTAAATAGTTTTGCTATCTTGGAGCTTCCTAATGGGAAAACAGAGCACCGCCAAATACATGGGCATTTAGTCTTCTACCACTACTGTCTGTTTCCAGCAACCGACTTTAACAGACTTTAAACCATTGCTAAAGGCGGAAAGTTACCGGATGAGACGACACCTTCAGATATGGAACCTCCTGAATAAGCATTTTGACTTTAATTTAAAGGAGATTAAACAAAAATTAGACCGCTTTTCTCAAATTTTCTACTTTAGCTTATACACATCCAGTGTACAATGACATTTATTCAATAACATTTTATATCCTTGTTTCTGTTTTTAAGATAATTTGAATGATGTCATATAATTCAAATCTTGTCACAATTATATAAGTGTAACTAATTCTCAATTGTTTGTATCTATATAGAGAGTAAATAAAATGCATATTATTACAAAGAAAAGATGTCACACATCGGGGAAGCCTCAGTAAAGTCTCCCAGAACACAAAATCTATATTGTAACAGTTCTCGTACTTAATCATCAAATGGATGATTGTTATGTATAGTTATATGAATTCATGAAGCCTTAATTTTAATTTACTTTTCTACTGAGCCTTCAATAAACGCCCATATGCGGCCTACTAATCACAAAATATCCCTTAACCCTGCGGTAATACAAATAGTTTTGTATGGTGAGGCAATAATCCAGCATATCCATATCTCGATCGCTTCGGTAGCGTAGATGGTAGCGTAGCCTTCGATAAACGCCCATATGCGGCCTACTAATTTGCAGGCATTTGTCATAGCGAAGCACAGCTTTCTGTATATCATATTCATAGATGTTGCCGCCTGTATCTTCAACCAGTTGGAGACATTTTCTTTCAGCTCTTCGTCATTGTTGAAGTGTTGACCGCCAAGGAAAGATATGAGATGCAAAAGCAGATGAAAGTTTCTAGGAGCGAGGTCAGGGCTGTGCGGGGTGTGGTCAAGCACGTCCCAGCCAAATCCCTGTAGGATATTTCTCGTCGCATTTGCAGTGTGTGGTCGTGCGTTGTCGTGAAGAAACACAACAACTTTTGAGATTGCAAATTTGTCGATAAATTTCAATTGGTTTCACTTTCCTATCGTTCAGAAAACGAATCACAGATCTGATTTCACAAGCGGCGGGATTTTCAATCAACACCGACATTGTAAACAAGCACAACAAAGCGTATATGGCTCACAGCGATCTCGCAATGGCGCACGTTTCTTCTCCTTGATACAGAGTGTTTACCGCGCATGTGCGGAACTGCGATCGTAGCGCTACAGCGGAGATAAATTGAAACAAAACTTACTTTCTGGACGACCCTTGTATTTCACATATATTCTAACCACATATGCACATTTCAACATTACACCAGCCTTGGAATGCACGTTTTTCCATTTCTTTATGTCCTGGTGAAATAGTTCACTCTGCCCCTCACTGACACAGTAGGAATTTTAAGGGGAAAAAGTCCAAATGAGTGTGCAAGAAATGTGCTTTCACACTCATATTGCAACCCAGATTCAAAACTTTCTCAAGCATATCTTTCAAAATATTTTTGTAATTGGATCCTTGTAATTTCCCAGATAGTTTTCGATGACTCTTATAAGCAACTATACCTGTTTTTCAGCGTAATCATTTGTTCAAATAAGGTATCAAAAATCAACTTCCTAATTTGTGACCCAATAAATATTATATCTTCAACTTCAGCGTCAGATATTTCGGGAACCTCCTTGCAAATTTATTTGTAGCATTTGTGATTCTTATTTAAAGCCTAAACAAACTCTTTAATTAAGCCTAATTTTTGGTGTAAAGGTGGTAAGAGAAATATTTTGGGACCATAACGCACTCATGAGTATTTTGTTTTCATTCCTGGCACGAGACTGTCTCTCGGGTTCCAATTCTTTTCTTCTCCAGTGCTTGGATAGGACGCCCGCGTCTGTAGCGTAGATGGTAGTGTGTCTTCCTCACGTTCAAGAGGTCCCGAGTTCGAATCTCGCTTAGGGTGAGTTACCTGACTAAGGCTTTTGCCGGGGTTTTCCCTTATCCTGATAGACGAATGTCGGGTAGCTCTAAGCTCCATGGATCCCGGACGCATTTGAGCATCATTTCACCAATTTCATTCATCGTCCGATATGACCTGACGTTGGAGGACGTAAATTAAAACAGAAAGAATTTGATAGGACACTACTATCGTACTCACAAATAAGACATGGCATTTTAGTTATCCTGATTGCTGACTTAGTAGCATGCCATAACATTTAAATCTCCATTTACCTGCCAGGTATGTTCTGCATATTTGACTTTTTCTAGAAATAATTTCAGGCTAGGATGTGTTTCCTTGAGGTGAATTGTGTGGGCTACTAGAACTGATGCGTATTTATTTCCATTATACAGTAGTATACCGTCCAGATTAATTTTATTATTGTTGCATGTTTTATTGGTGTTATTGTTATTAAACATTAATTTCAACGAAGAAATTAGTATAATAATAAAATATTTATGCACATAACTACATCAAAACATGTTATATAGTTAGTTAGTTACTAACACTCCCCACATGGCAACCTTGGCCTTCGGGGTAACCTCACCCCACCAAGTGATGACCGGACCCATTTCTCAGGTGGAGGCACCCAGAGGGTGGTGTCCATTACCTCCGATGATAGGGTGATAGTGAAGATGGCGGTGAGGTGAGAGGACCTACAGTTTTTACCGTGGACTCCGAACCACGTTGGGCATAGGGGATACTTCACGTGTGCTAGACAGAGGTGAAGGCGTGGATAGGGCCGACTTAAAATCGCCAACCCCAGAGCCGGGAATCGAACTCGGGACCCTTAGAACGGGAGCCGCGAACGAAACCACCGCGCTACCCCGGCGCCCCTCAAAACATGTTATATATAACTGCTAATTTTTACAAAATGGTACGCGTTAGAAAAGAGCTATTGGAAAGTTGGAAAGAAGTTTTGGAATCAGCACAGCACATTTAGTTAAGTAGATATATTTTGGAGGAAACCCCATGCATATGAGTGTAACGATTGATCAGTATTCTTTTTACGTAGGATCCGATTGACAGTTGTTTTGTCTTTATACTTGGTTAAATCATGAATAATTAGGAGTACTTTTGGCACAAAAATTATATTCTGCTTCAGTTTTAATTCTGAAAGCACTTCTCAATTGCTAAATTTAATTTATTGCCACTTAAACTATCTAACAGAATATCAAAGTCTAATTACGTCATTCTATGAATTCTAAATTCGCTTATTCTAAATTCCAAAACCTATAAAATGTGTTTACTTTTTCATTAATTTAACAATTCTGTCAAGGTTATCATGCAAAACAATGTGGTGAAAGTATTATAAAATATATTGAGATATCTCCTAAGTCAAATGTTACATATTTATACACAGCACGTAGCCATAAAGAAAATTAAATGTATTAACCTTTATTTGTTTGATATGTCAAACTACAGTCTAACATAACATATTATGTACAATTCCGCATGTTTTTTTTTTTTTTTTTTTTTTTTTTTTTTTTTTTTTTTTTTTTTTTTTGTGATTTCACAATAATTCCTGTACTGGGCTATTCAAAGAATAGTATGTATAATTATTTTTGCCTTAATTAAGTCCGAGGATAGCTATTTCATGCAGTTAGTTGATTGCGTAAAAGAGAATGACCCACAACAAATTAAGATAAATACAGAGTGCTGTTGAGTTGTCCATGAGGGGCACACATTTTAATGATGTGGTCAAGTGGTTAACAGAGGTTTGTAGGGAGAGCATGAATAATGAGAGATAGACGAACACTGAATTTTAAACAGAATAATAAAAGAGATGACACACTAAACCTGGTTTTCGTTTTACATTACAAAAGCTGACGCCGTAAACAAAAAAAGAAACGATCACATCTGAATACCAAATAATAAATTTTACAAACAATAATGACATTGTTCTTATGTTACTTGTTTAGAGAGCCTATGTAGCATAACAGTAACCAAAGATACTGGTTTTAAATTAGAATTTACTCAGAGCTAAAAACATAATATTTTAATTTAGTAACTAATGTCTTCTTCTTCACTTCATGGCATAGGCAATCAAGTGCCTGTTCCGCCTTCGAAGTCCTCCAGCCAACGTTTCCTGGGTCTGCCCACCGATCTCCTACCTTTATGGTACAGCCATAACTTTGTAGAACTTTAATTTTGTTTCTTTACGTATTTTGTTTCTAAATGTTCTATTTATTGTTCCACCCGCTCTTTGAAATTTGCATATTTTATTGTAGATATCATATTCCTTGTCATAACTAACATCAGTTCCCAAGTAGTTAAAATGGCTTACCTGTTCAACGGAACGATTATTTATAACTATTTTTGTTCTGATTGGCTCTTTCCCAATGAATGTAATTACCTTTGATTTTATAAAAGAAATTTTCATGTTATATTGCTTACAAAGTTCACTAAGTTTAAAAATAGATTTTTGCAGGGCAGACTCGCTATTTTAGTAACTAATGTCTGGCAGTTTTAGATGCACTCTGTATTTTAGAGCTATACGGAAATCTCTAACAAATTTTAGTTTAGCAAATAGAGAAACTTCACACGTCTCTGAAAGAAAATTTGGTAGGAGGAATAGCATACCTATTACATATATAATAAGGACAACTATGATTTTGACAGGACTTATGTAGAAATACGTATTACATCTTTTTTTTTCATTTTTGTGCACCATTTCATATATTATATATTTTAAGTTTTGTCCTTACAAAATTACTAATTGGAAATATGTTCACCATATGCCTTGTTAAACTTAAGGTTTTTTACATTGAGTTTGAATGAATAAATTTTTGAATGAAAGTAAATGGGTTGAGCCCTTTCGGCCCCTTGCAGGTAGGCCGCATATTGGGCCCATTGTGCCCCTCTTACTAGATTGCTTATTCAAGTCCCGTGGCCTTCAAAAAGGTCAGGATAAGTGTTGATGAGCACTCATTTTATCATCTGGCTCAGGTTGTGTGAGCCCAGAATAAAGTGTCTAAGTGTAGCAAGTGCTTCCCATTCGCTCAAAATATGTAGAGAAGACTCATCCTCTCCACCGCACTTCCTGCATGTAGAGTCTGCACTAAGCTTTATCACATGCAGGTGTCTCTTTAGGTTTCTGGGCTCCATCAACAGACCAACAACACTTCTAAGTTGTACCCGATTAAAGGTTAGCAGAATCCTGCTGTTCTTACTAGGTCCCTCGATCATAGACCGGGCCTGCCTAGCCGTGGTAAGATTACGCCATGAAGTGCCAAGTTGAAGTGATACCCAATCAAGGATCTCACATCGGGCCCTTCTTGGGGTAATACCAAGGACAGGTTCCGGACCAATAAACGCGTTGGCCGCGCCCTCCCTGGCTAGCCATCAGCTGTTAATTTTCTCTGATTCCAGCATGCCCAGGAATCCAGCAGAGCTGTACTGGTGGACAAGAACAGAAAAATACTCAAGGTCTCTTGGCACTCTCGTACCAACCTAGACCTAGTTATGCTAACATATAGTACCTTCAGGGCAGCCTTGTTGTCAGAACAGATACTAATCCGACCATACAGCCAAGGCATCCCTAAGATATGATAAACACAGGCCAAAATAGCATATATTTCAACTTGAAATACTGTAGAATAACCTCCCAGTGAGTACGATAGCCTCGTTTTAGGCCCATAAATGCCAGCTGCCGTCCCCGAGTCGGTCTTGGAGACGTCTGTGTACCAGATGTACCCGTTGACACACTCAGGCGTGGGCCACGAGTCCATTCCTATATGGGCGGAAAACTGACCCTATATTCGGAGTCAAGATTATAAATATGCTTCATATTGTCGCAACCCATCGCAAGGATAGTCCACGACTTCTGAAGCCGTTACAATATCCCTCTGTGTCCTTTAAACCGGATTTTTAGAAGACCAACAACCCAAACTCCAGAGACGATGAACAGTCAGCCCTGGCTCTCCTTGGATAAACAAATCCAGAATAGGCAAGCGAAACAGTGCATCTAGGGCACTGAGTGGAGTGGTGCGCAAGGTTCCAGTAATCCCCAAACACGCTAAGCGTTGGATCTTATTTAATATGTTTTTGATAGCCAGTGTCGTAACCCATGGCCACCATACCACTGAAGCATAAGTGATGGAGGGCCTGACGATGGAGGCATAGAGCCAATAAACCACCTGTGGTTTAAGTCCGCACCTCACACCAAGGGCCCTCCGACAGGCCCACAAAGTATTGCAGGCCTTAATGTTCAATATGCTCTCTCTACGTCAGCCTAGAATCCAGTGTAACTCTGAGATACCTGACCAACAGGGATCGGAGCAACTTCTTCCCAAAAAAGATACATCGATTTTTCTATTTAAATATTAATTTTACACACACACACACACACACACACACACACACACACACACACACACACACACACATACACACATACACTCATGCTAATTCTTCCAGAATCTAGGGACGATGATGAATTAACCTTTTAAAAAAATCATCCAGGCGATAAACAAAACCGAGAACTTCAGATTTGGAAGCTATCATTCAAACCACCAGGTTTTAGAGGCAGTCCAAATTAACCTTGCATTTCACAATAATAGAAGCATTATATTAATATGAAAAGCTCTGTCTGCGTTTTGCAACTAACATGAATTAAAACTAGCATACCGAATTGCATTTTACAATATAACAAAATCTGTTTGGAGTACTTGCATTTTCTCGCTGACAGAAACAGAGTAAAATTTCGGCAAAATCTTAATTTTCCTGCAGATATCCCCAAATATTTTATTCTTTATAAGTGTATTGTTGCTAGTTTAGAGCCAGGAACCTAAGTTACTTTTAAAAAACGACGATTTTTGGGATTTAGAGACAAATGCAACTGTTAGAAAGTGAGAAGGTATATATTGCGCCTGTGGTAATTATTTGGAAGACTTGTCTTCCAGTTGAAGGCCGATGATATATGCAGAGTATCTCTTTCTCGTGTGTCCCATAAATTCACAAATCCTATGCCATTAGATAATTAATTAGGAAGCTAAATCCTATTTAACTATATATTATGCATTTTATTGGACTTTTCTCATTTATAGAAGTACAGTGCACATTTATTATGATTAATACTGCGATATTTGTATATTTTTCTTGTTTTTCTTCATTTATACAGAGAGTTTTAATTAAACTGAAGTGTTTGGTGTTTATTTTCCCGTTAGGTAAGCCAGCAGATCACTTATTTGGTAAATTTGGTTTAGATTTAACGTAAATGGCTTGTTACATATCTAAATTCGATTTTTAAAGGGATATGCCTCTGAAACCGGAACTGCTTCCTAGTGTACAAGCTGACTTATCAAAACTGACACAGCATCGGAGTGCTAAAATGTATCTATTACCTACACAAGGAGAGTAACATAATAAATTTAAAGCATTCGCACAAATTGGTAAAAACTACATTTTTACATTAATTAAAATGATTCTCTCTCAGAATTTATTGAGGAAAGTGAAGTATTATCAAAGACTTTTGGTTCAAAAGCAATGTAATAACTAAACAATTGTATATAAATCTAGTAGGTAATGATGTAGACGTTTAGATACGAGAAGCAAATATTATGGTTCCTTAGAAAATGAAACTGAAATTAATGCTGCTATAAGACACTCCAGTGAACACCTAACTTTTAAACATTTTAAAGTAAAATGTTTAATGCGCCCATGAAAACTTGGAGGACTGAAATTCGCCAACAGTATCAGTCATCAATCAAATAAGTTAATGCAGGATTACCATAAGAATGTACAAGATTTGCCTGAATCTCTTAGCATTTCAGGAGAACAGGTGTTTCGTATTTTAAAAGGTGTGGTACATTACGAATTATCTGCAGAATGAGTGCTGCCATTCCTCATTTTGGGACAAATGCTAATCTGAGTAAATTTCTAACAAATTCGATTTCTAACAAATAATGTGTCAGGCCCTTGAGACCTTATTTATGGTAAATTAAATTATTCCTTAGGCCAATGATATTGTACAAGAAGATGCATAAAGCAAAGGCTTACTACTATACAGTGACAGGACGCAAAAATTCTCCATTGCGAAATTAGGGTAAGTATGTGCATACGTCCGGGAAGAACATGAGTCTTTTCTTGGAAGACAGATTTGTTGTTTATTTATTATCTTTCTGTAAAGAACATTTCTCTATGCGTGCTACAGCACCAAAATTGCGAGAATTTCAATGTTGGCACTAAGCACTGCTGGCCTTCACACATGTGGCGTTGCAATGCCGAAAATAAGCGAGGTAAGGTATGATTTGCTCTCATATCCAAATTATTTTCTGGTTTTGTATCTTGCAGACATCTATTCTGTTCATCAACCTGAGAGTTTCTTGGTGAAAAGTGCGCGCGATGCACAAATTGGTCAATTGAAGCGTGTTTGGCTGACCTAGAGAAGTCAAATTTCCATGACGTGATAAATCCCATGAAGCATCACTACATTATGGGTATCATTTCAAAGGGGGGTATATAGAGGCATTATTTTCTTCACTGAACTCTTCTATAAACTGTATCTAAAAACTTGTATTCTCCTAAGCCCATGTTAATCAAAATAGACCTTGGTAGACATCACAGAAGGAGGGGGCCGTGACTCAGACATTCGGCCTGTATTCTGGAGACCCGTGTTCGATTCCCGTGGCCGACCTACCTGACTCATTGATTTCTTTCGGGTTTTTTCCAGGGACCCCATTCAAATGCCGGGTAGATTAATTACATACCTCGAATTTACTAAATAATGTGACTTTAGGGTTCGTAGAATTACAAGTCTTGTTTGGAAAATTTTAGATACCCTTATTTGCAGTAAACAGTAACTTTCTACACCGGTTGCGTCAGTTAAAATGGTAAAACAAAAAATAGCAGTCTTCAAGGTCGTCTCGTTGCTTCAGCACACATAAATAAACGAAAGAAATCATGTGATACACTTTGGAGTAACCATCACACAACTCGCACAACTACACCACTAACAACTCAATTAACTGATGACGCTCTAACCTCCAGTCATTGTTCTAGAATGCAGTCAATATAGTTCGATAACAATGGCGACGCAGCGAAAGACGGAACTATCCAGACTTCACTCTCTCTTTTTCTCTCTCGGCAAGCGTCCAATTCTGCACACCACTACCTGTCCCTTTCTTTCCTGCCCAAGCGGCTCTAACGAAACAATAGTTCCTAAATAATTTCTGTTATAAATAATAGATTGTTAAGAATAGTATATACACTTTTAATGGACGAACATACAGGATTTAGGAAAGGTTGACATTGGATAGACAATGTCTTTCCCTCAAACAAATAATAGAGAAACGGAAAGAATTTAGCTTAGAAACGTACATTCTCTTCATAAATTACAAAAAAAAAAAAAAAGCCTTCGAGCAAATATTTAGCTTAAAATTATGGGAAATTCTGGAGAGAAAAAAGGAATACTAAAACATTTACTAATGTAGTAAAAAACTTATATGGAGCAACAAAAATTACAATAAATAACCGAGATCAAATACTGTTTTCAGAAGCGGTTAGACAAGGTTTTCCAATGTGAACTACCCTTTTTATTTTATATACAGACGACATGATCAAAACACGGACGGGGAATCAATTTAGAGACAAGAATAGCAAAAACAATGCTTTATGCAGATGATCAAATATTAATAGCAAAACGCGAAAATGGCATATAAGTTATATCAAATAGAAAAAAAAAACGTGTAAAATTAGAAATATCTGTAAGGAAAACACGAACTATGGCACTTATAGGTATTCACCCAGTTCGGTCTAAAACACTTCTTGAAAGTAATACTATTGAACAAGTGTCAAAATTTAATTTTCTCAAGTATGAAATATCATACATATGGGAAACAGACATCTATGAAAATGAAATAAATTTAACTGCATGTAAAGAATATAATGCAATATAAAGAAACCTAATGGCAAGAAAAGATTCAGTAATAAAATTGTATAAAGTAATGGATTCCCAATTGTAACGCATGGTGCAGAAATATTGACAAGGACATATGGAAATTTAATTTAAATATAAATATTTTAGAGTCATTATGAGAGCTACAAATTTTCGAAAAATATGTATACATTCTAGTTTGAGTGTAGGATATTTTTGGAAATCTTTGTGTCATATCCTTTATATATTCCGAGTGCAATAACAAAAGGTTTTAGTTTCTTAATTAAGCTCTTCAAAGACAGAAAATGGCAAAAAGGGCTCACACATAACCCGTTTTGTATAAAAAGACCCAAAATCAGTCGCATTTTTAATGGAATACATAATTCCTGTGCTTATGGGAAGTAAGTGGTAGAGAAATTAAAAATACTAACAATTTACAAAATCTGCCTTACTATTTTGTGCCCCATTCCTAGAAATTTTCAAATTGCCCTTGTCTCCATAATGACGCAAAGTTCAAAATGGTTGCGGCTTATTAGCATTTGCATCTAAAACCACATAATTAGAAATAACGAGCTACTGGGAAACGCTTACCACAAACGAGGAAACAGTGTAATGGAATTTTGTGGGTTATGGCAGATTTTCCCAGACACCCGGTCCCAATTAGGAATGTAATTAAAGTAACCGAGGGTGGCAAACAGTAAACATGTCAATTGTGTGTTCCCAAGAACCGCTGGAGGAATGTGGTCTTTTAGTACATACATTTTGCAGATACCGATTAAGAGTAATTACTCATAAAGAATATATTCCGATATTCAAACTTGATAAAGAATTTTGTTTATTAACTCAGCCCTAGAGTAGGCAGTTGGAAACATCCTCGAAAGTGATAATGATAATGATGACCACGAGGAAGTTGCTACTTATAGCCGCAATGATGATAAGAATAATTGTCATCATCTATGTTACCAAAGGTAATCTATTTATTTTGAGCCATTGTATACCTTGGCTACCAATCCGATTGGCAGTCTCAACCCACAAACACAAGGCAGAGATGGGCGTTCAGACAGCCTATGCAGAGATGAGGTCGGTGTTATGCGTCCTCCAGATAAAACGTTGATTATTATGACCTACAGACTGAGATCTATCGTAGCTTCTCAAATGCATTATGATGATGGTTTGGCATAAGCCCTAAAATGAGACAAATATACTACGCCTAAATGATCACATTCTTTGGCTGAGAACTATCGATCTGCTTGGTTTCTAAGTATGCAAATAATGAATATAGTAATACATTAATTCTGTAAACGGAGAAGAACAGAAGCAATTTATCACATTAATTACACGATGGTTTATTAGCCATAGCATGAAAGCTTGTATCATATGAAGGAGATTATTCCCTCTGTTATTATTATTTTGTATTGTGGAAAGTTTGTTGATATATCTTTGCAGTGAAGATTAAATTTAGAATGTCAGGCAAGAATGAAATTATTTCGCATGAATAAGTTATTGTCATTTCGCCCTGTAATATTGTTCTCTGTACTAATATGAAAATCATACCTTATTACGTCTTTGTTTCAATTTTAGACGACAGTGGCGCGCTTCATCTGCCATCTGCCTACCCATCACAACTTAAGGTCATATTCTGTGAGTATATTTTATTCTTTTACCTTTTGTATACAATTTACTGTATTTGTATCTGCATTCTAGTGAAGCTTACTCATCGAAACGGACAAAAATGCTTCATTATAAACGAATCCAAGTACGAACTCAAAAATCTTAATTCAGAGTGATGAATAATAAAACTACAATCTGGTAAGTTTTATACAGTATTGTTGCCGACCGCATTTGTTATGAGGAGGCGCGGCCAAGGTGCACAAACAGATAGTGCAGCGCGGAGATAAGGGACATATAGTGGAGCGCGGAGATAAAAGCTTGCCGGAACAGATAAAGAGACAAATAACTGACTGGAAGTCAGCTTGTTAGTCACAGAGCATTCCAGAAACATCTAGAAATATCAATGGACGTATAAAAAGGAAGCAGGACTCACCAGTGGAAGAGTGTAATCGGAACTGAGAATCGTCCACGTGCAGCTGTGTTTTGAAAGTGAACTTTTTTGTGTGTTCAACGACCCTGAGCATTGTATTGGTGTATGTTACGTAATTCTGCTGCTGTAAGGGTTGGCCAAAGTGTATTTCTACAGAAATAAAGAGCACATTGTAATTTCTGAAACTGGACTCTTAATTCTACGTGCCCACAAAGTCACAGTAATGTGCTCTTATTTAAGTACAGCGGTTTTTACGTTTTTACTCCAATCTTTTTGATAAATTTATTAAGTAAAGTAAGCTATTGTAGAACCAAATTGTAGAGTTATGTTTACTTAGCGAATTACTACTGCGAAGATAGTTAAAATGTCATATTCTAAAGAGAAATCTTTAGTATTCATTCTTTCTAGTCAGAACAGTTCTAACAAACAACGTGCGCCTACTAAAGACAAGCTGGTTTCACCTTTTAATTGCACTGCTTAAATAAAGCGAATAATAAAAATGAATTATTAAGTAGTTTAATTCCTATAATATTGTACTTTATGGCGTCTTAATTTTCTCTGTGTTTTTGCTTAAAGTCTAAATTGAATTACAATTGCTTGTTATAGCAATTTAACCGAAGATAGTTATATGTCAAAATCATAGTCAGTGCTGCACAGCAACTGTAAATCAAGAACTGTTCGAAGGATTACAAATACATTTCATTTTCCGGAACTCCTCAATATTGACTGCTCACGTCTACTGGCAATAAACAAACGGCAGGAACCAATGGCTGACTTGGTGACAGTGGGAAACTATCAATTTCAATCGCGTTGCTAACGGAAAACTCCATTTCGGCATCAGTTTTAAAGGTCCTGTATAATAATAGACAGTCTTAAAGGTGACATTGTACAATGTGACGGACTAGGGCTTTGTTGAATGATATTATGAGGGTTTAAATGTTGTGAAACAATAACAAAGTTGCTTGATAAAGGCGCAATTATGACTTAAGCAGAAAGACAGGGGTTTAGCTTGTTTAAATATGATGCAAATTTTACCAAGTTTTCATAACTGATGGCTGGTCAAAAATGAGATGATTCAAAGTTACCAAGATTAACTTTCTATAAGTACCCTTTTTAATCTGCTAAGCTTCCTAATTATACAGGGAAGTCCATTAAAGCTATGGAACTGTTACTGTCCGTAGAGAATAATAGGAACTTTAAATTTAGTTTGGTCATCTCAGCGTTTCTGTAATGTCAATCGTTATTCAGTTAGGTAGGTTATACTGAACGATGAATGAATTTAAGGCATTAAAAGTATGCTGATATGAGTCCAGGATTCATAGAGCATAAAGCTGGCCTGGCCTATATTTACATTAAAGGTTTAGGAAAACTCTTAAAAATAAGCTGTTATAGGTGTAACTCACTCTTAACAAAGATGTGAAAGCAGGATGTGAGGCAGATCGATGCCCCTGGAAATTTTGTATTCATATTACTAACCCTGTCCTCTGTCGAATTCTATTCCTATTCTTATTTATTAGTAATTACTTGTCAGTTTCTAATCAAACGTGCATTTATCCATCCAGCAACCTCATTTTTCTTATCCTAAGAACTCGAAAGTAAGGTAACTTCACACCGTGGAGCTCAGGCTCAATAAGGCATTTCGCAGATTTCATTCGTTCACCATCCTATGTCCACCAAACATACATTCAACTTATATTTTAAAAAAGTGCACCATTTATGAATCTTGCAGAACCACTGAGATAATAGACACAATTTTAATGTTTTGTTGCTTTCCAGATGGAGACTGCAAGTATTTATTTTTAATTTAGTGACAAAAGCCTTAGTATTTAACATAATAAGTGCCTTTTAGTGTACGTAGTGAGGACACCGTGTACCTGTTGCGAATGTTATAGCAATAAACAAAAACTCCTACACACTACTGGAATTCATTTTGCGCTCTTGAAAAAGATTCATGTTTGTATTGGAAGGGTTACTTACACCAAGTATTAGGATTAGGATTTCATTACGGAGGGAATTAGGTACATAGGCCACTATGCTGGGCGCATTGTTCCTATACCCCCAAGTGGGGCACCCACGGGAGGAAGGATGAGGCGAAGGAGACAGAGGTCGGCCGACCCAAGAAGCCACGGCAGTATAGAGGGCAGGGTCCCTACAGTTTAGTTAGAGATTTCCCCTCGACAGGCCACACGCTCCCCTACTACGGGACGACAATGAGCCCAGCAGCCGAGCCCCAAAGGTCCCGGGCACGCGATCCGAGCCCCAAAGGTCCCTGTCTGGCAGTTTTCTATTTAAACACAGAGGATCTAACCGAAAGTCCGAAGGCCTTGGCCTCCTTCAAACCGGGAGCGATGAAAACTCCGGGGCTCTTTCCATAGGGCAATACCTAGAGTCTAAAGCCCCATTGCCAACATCGTTAAGACGGGATGGAAGTGGATACGCCACTTAAGCGCATCGTGCGTCGACCCCACAAGGAAGAATACCGGAAACCTCGGTGGGGCCGCCTGGTGATCTACCACAGCTTCTACTAGCTCTACAGGCTAGTACCCGAGACTTCGTAGGCAACCCTCTGCCCTCTCCGGGCGGCCGAAGCCTGACCGGAGGTACCCGATCTCCCACGGGTGTCGAGAACACGCTGCCCCCTCGAGCTGCCCCAATCCGAACAACTCCCATTCAGGGAGGGGCTTGAATCCCGAAATTGTCCCCAGAGGAGCGGAGGCCGGCAACCGACCTACCGGAGGAAGAAGTAGTTTCCCTCAGAGCACATCAACCTGTCATGCACCGCGGAGACACCCGCCGACATATTTACCCTGAAAGAGGTGATGTGAAATGATAATGGAGATGAAATGGAGGGACAGGAAATTCGGGTTAGTGTAACTAATCAACAGAGCATTCATCTAGCGACCCGAGAAAATCCCTGAAAAATCCCATGGGTCAGGTAGGTCGGCCATGGGAATCGAACCCACGTCTCCCGAATGCAGCCCACAGACGAAACCGCCTGAGCCAACGCGCTATCATGTCCAAATCAGTAATCATTCATATGATTTCATCAGTTCATTGGAATTTCAACAATCACCTCAAAGTATACACTGATGGATCAAAGCAATGTACAAGTTCTGAATGTGCCATTGTTACCATCTCACCTTTAGAAACTGACTCTTATCGCCTACCAAATTCTTCTTTTTTCCCGCTTCTTTTTCATGTTAAGCCTGGCTCAGCAATTAAAATTTGCGCCCAAAGTCACAAAACTCCACTACCTGTGATCTTCTCAGACTCCATGTCAACAGTTTCTGCCGTTGTATATACATTTAGTAATCATCTCGTTCAAATTATTCAAGAACGTTTATTTTACCACTATAAGAAAGACATTCAAATCGCATTGGCATGGTTACCATCACATAAAGACATTATGGGGAATGAAACGGCTGATTTGGCAGCTGAGTCAGCTATAAGACTATAACAAATCGCCTACAAGATATCGAAAGGATGCTTAAAATCCATCCAAGCTGCAGTATTGCGACAAACAAGGGCAATCCACACCCTCAAAGTTACAACTTGTTAGACAATCTGTCTCGGAACCAGTTTTATTGAAAGTTTCCTTCCCGATAAGAGAACAAATTCTGCTCGACAGATTACGTATTGGTCATTTTATCCTAAACCATAGTTATTTAATGAACAATTCAGCTAAAGAACCTTGTCCGAAATTTGAAACTCCAGAGATAATATCATCCCACCTCATCCTTGAGTGCCCGTCCTTGCTAAAAGCAGAAGTGACTTGCACCTTAATAGTGACTTATACTCTATTTTTAATATAGTTGAATGTATAAAAATTATAAAATTCATGGATTCATGAAAACTATCATATGTTATATAAAATTTATTCAACGATATTTTGTATTAGATATTAATATAGTTTCCTTTAATACAAACCTTTTATATTAGTTAATTGATGGACATGAATTATTTCTTCACACTAGTAGTATATAGCCTGAGGTTTTTGATAGAGTCAACATGAAAAATGCAATGCTATGGCCGGGATTTGAACCATGGATCAAAATCCAGAGTTAAAGTATTTGAATTCTGTAACACACAGTTCTATCCTTGAGACAAGAATGACACCAAATCCAACTGGCAGGTATCTCTTCTCCTGCCAGCAATCAGACCTGAAATGTCTTAAGCTTATGCTCCAACTGTCGTACTTAGCTTCAATAATTTTCGAATAACTTCCTCTTTTGGTAATGACTCTAAGACCCACCACTACTGCTGCCACTTCACTTCTACATTTCTGAAATTTGTATCCTTCCTACATCAAATCTGTATATAAATTCATAAGAAATACTTTCACATATTCCAAGAATTTTAAGCTAACCTGCCATACCTAATCTAGCAACTTTGGATACTTTCACCCCTCGCTAGCATAACAGACTACACTGCTTCTACGAATTTGCCTGAAAACCAGCTGTTGCTAATTACCGTACTTAATGTCATCTTACCGTGAGTCATGATGTCCTCATAATCTATTGACAAAACTACAGTTTCTTATCATTTAACACAAATGCACAAAATATTCACATTTAGTTTTATTCTTATAAGTATTAATTTAATTCTTTATCATGGTTTTGGAAATGGGTGAACCAATTAGATTACTTTCAGTGCGTGTTACACGTTCTTACAACAGCTGGTTTTCAGCAAATTCGTAGAAGTGTAGTCGGTTATGCTAGCAAGGGGTGAAAGTATCTAAAGTTGCCAGCTTAGGTATGGCAGGTTAGCTTAGAATTCTTGGAATATGCCGAATATATGAAAGTATTTCTTATGAATTTATATACGGACCTGGTGTAGGAAAGATACAAATTTCAGAAATGTAGAAATGAAATGGCAACGTCATGTTAGAAGCTAGTAGTGGTGGGTCTTAGAGTCGTTACCTAAAGAGGGGGGTTATTAGCAAATTATTGAAGCTGAATATGACAGTTGGAGCATAAGCTTAAGACACTTCTGGTCTGATTGCTGGCAGAAGAGTATATTCCTGGTAGCTAGATTTGGTGTCATTCTTGTCTCAAGGATAAAACTGTGTGTTATAGAATTCAAATATTTTAACTCTGGATTTTGATTCGTGGTTCAAATCCCGGCCATGGCATTGAACATTTTATGTTGACTCTAACACTCTTTTATTTTACTATTATTAAGTTCAATCCTGTTTGTTGTTATACTGTATCTTTATTTCTACTTTCATCACTATTGTCCACTATTCCAATTTAGTTGTTTTGTTTATTGTTGTAAAATACTTCTACTGCTTGTTTTGTACTTCAATATTGTCTCAATAATGTATTAATTCTACTATAGTTGCTAATAACCTTAGTTGTTGAAAAGCGACTTTAAATAAATGAAGTATATAAAAGAACTCCTACACTCTGCTGGAATTCATCCCGCGCTCTTGAACAAGATGGATGTCTGCGTTGTTCTGATTGCCTTATCTCACCTCCTGAGCTATATCTTTGCGTTATTCTGGTTCAGTTACCCGCAGCTCCATAACGCTGCGTTGCGCTGATTTAGTTTTGAGCTTGGGGCTTCAAGTTGTTACCACGAAAACCTTAATTGGGAGAGTAGTACCTGCCTACACATGTACACAGATGTGTTTGTGGGTGGCTGGATGTGACGGGAAGTATGCTTAGCTGAGTGTGCAGTTCTAGAACGATAACTCTCATGCAGGCAGACGTGAAGGCGTTCGAGCATCATAAGAAGCCGAGAGCCCAGATGTCCTCCTGTGTCTTACCTTCGGCATGCTTTTATTTTATTTTTTAATCCCCAATGAAGAATAATTCATGTACTGATTGCCCAGGACTAAGAGGCAAGCTGGAGGAATGTGCAACGTAATCACTTTTGCTGTCTCCTCGGGGTGTATGCTCGCCTTCCGAGAAAGACAAGAATGGAAGGCTCGTTTAAAATATACAAGTGTTGGCTCTTAGCTCACTTATCATAATACCTATCGCTGCAACAAACATTAGATCTGGCAGCATGGGTGACTCATATGCACTCTCATACACTACACTCATTTCCTAGTAAACAGATTCGCTACCGGAGCAGATAAACAGTTCCAGCACCTCTGATCCTTTAGCCTTCTTGTCGTGGGCATACAATACCTTCTCCCCACATTCTTCATAAAAGCGTTTTGCAATAATGCATCACTCTACTCAAATTTCATGCACGTGGTTATTGTTTGGCCACTCTAATTCCCTATGGAGATAGAATACCTCAGTGGCTTAGAAGTTAAACGTTAATGTATCAGTGCCTTATTTTAGTGTATCTATGTAGCTAACCACATTTATTGAGATTTCATTCTCCAAATAAGCTTTCTCATTTGTACATTTATTACAAATAAACCTTGGCATTGAAGAGAATTTCTTCTTGTTACCAATAATAATGTAACTCAGTTAGAGATTCAGTAATTAATAGGATACTAATGTTAAACTTACTTAAAATCAAATGGACAACTGAGCCATCGGGCTCAACTGATATTGACAAAAAGTTGTACAGAATTACTTTTCGCTGCTCGTTATGTTTGCTAGTAATCAACCTTTTTGTCACATCATAACGTTAACGTATTAGTTAAATCCACCATTTATTATAATTTCAATTAAAATACCTTAACATGCTTTCATTTGAGGTGACATGTGATGTAAAAATGAAAATCTTTACAAAAGAGCTGCATTTCCATTCTGGTATCAAAGTAATCCATGGCCGCGCCATGGTTGAGTAGTTAGACCGCTTGGCTGTCACCTAGGTTGCCCGGGTTCAAGCCTAAGCGATGGCAAAGTGGGATTTGCAGTGGACCACATGGCGCTGGGGTAGGTTTCTTCCGGGTCCTCTGGTTTCCCCCACCATCATTCCACCAATCGCTCCATCATTCATCCATCCAAGACATTGGGCCAATTCCCAAACCGTGTTCTCATCCATCAGGTCAGTTATGTGCAGAGGATCTACCCAAAAGTCTGAAGACCCTTACCTCCTTCTACCCGTGAGCGATGGATAACTCCGGGGGTCCTTCCATAGGGCAATACCTGACTTCTTAACCCCCCCCCGTGGACAACAACGTCAAGAAGGGATGGAAGTGGATACGCCTCTTACGCGCGTCAACCCCGCAGGGAAGACTACCAAATACCTTGGTGGGGCCGCCTGGTGATCTACCACACCTTCTACTAGTACTGCAGGCTGGTACTCAGGACTTATGAGGCAACGCTCTACCTCCTCAGGGCGGCCGTGGCCTGGCCGGAGGTACCCAATTTCCCGTGGGTGTCGGGAACACACTGCCCCCTCGAGTCCAAACCAATCCGAACAACTCCCCGACGGCAGGGGCTCGGCAGTTCGGCCCGAGGTTCCTCTAGTAACGTCAGAGGTACCACGAGTGCTAAGGGTCAGCAGTGCCCGCACCACGGCAGCTGAAGGGGTCGGATCCCCTCCCCTACGGGAATCCATCAGGTCAGTATGCTTCGACTTCCTTGCTCTGAGGGAACCAAGCGACTCCTAACACCAACAATGGTGAGGAAGGAAGACATGAAAGAAGAAAAAACAGAGAGAAAATAATAATAAAAAAATTAATCCACTTACTGTAATGATATGTTTTTTTAATCTGCAGCATACCCTTAGCTCTAAAGCAACATATCCGTTTTTGCGTATCGGTTGAGAAAACTATTTTTTTTAGTCAAGTTAAAGTGATTAGGATGTCTCAGGCAGTTTCGTCTGTGGTCCACATGCGGGATGTCCGGGTTCGATTCCCGTAGCCGATCTGACTGAACCATGGGGTTTTAGAGGTATTTCGGGGTCATCATTAGAATGTTAGGTATGTTAATTACATCCCCAGAATTTCTTGTACCTCGGAATGTAGCTCATCTCCATTATCATTTCCCATCATCTCTCATATGGTGGACTATTTCAGGGTAGAAGTGTCGTTAGGTTGTCGGCGATGCATGGCAGGAATTATTTTCTTAGTAAAACCTCCTCCTCCGGTACGACGAGCTCCAGTTCTCCGAACCCGGTCTGAGTAGGCTGCCTGATTATCTGTCCTACCTGGGAATTTTCATCTGTTAATGTGTAGCCCGCCTGCCCTTTGCACAACCGTGACTTCTTGGAACCACCGTCACTGTCTGTTCTCGCCTCATCCTTCCTCCCGGGATTGCACTTGGGGGCATATTGCAATAGACCACGTTTGAACCTCCATGCCGAATCCCTCGTAGCCTAGTCCAGTCCAGAAGGGTGACTTCTGGTAGGTATATATTTGATACACTTTAAAGTATGCCAGTTTCAGACCATGTCCTAGGGGTTCGCGTTTAAAGCAACAAGGGCTACACTGCCCTTCCTTTCCCGATTTTGGAGGGCAGTTCTCCACTTTCATATTTTTCCCCTCTCTGGCATATTCAAATTGATATGATACCTCAAAAAATGAAGCTATACAAATAGTGCTTAGAGTGCATATTCACCTCGTGTCAAAAAGGCACTTTTGCTATTCTATTTAAAAGAGAACCCCTATATTCACCCAATAATGCTGCTTTAAACCAGCAGCATGCCTGCGAAAGACACTTCATCGTGCCTACGTATGTCACTCATATACTCCAAAATCTGCTTCTATATACATATGAAGGGAATAAAGGAAGATGTCAGCGCCAAAGATAGTAGAGGGTATAGGCTTCCTGTTACACAAATTGATCTTGAAAGAGAGGCACATGGCAGCAGTCTGTCGATGATATCAAAGCCCGGGTGGCGGCATAACGCGATACACACGTGTCACGCTAATAGACCGATACCTACTCACGCGATCCGTGCACTTTACGATATCTGCCCCTCCGACATACAGCTGCTCATATACATAACCCATAGTCTAGGGAAACGCTACGTAGAATTACGACTACCTCGCTATGTAAGACATTAAACACATAATTATATGCTTCTAGCACTATTTCCATGACTAAATTAATGAAAAAACGCAGGGTCGGTGCTGGATTGTTTTTCTTTTTTGTATTCGATAGCGGCGATAAACTCTCAGTTTCAGGTTAGATTTTCCTTTGAAGTTATCTTGACTATATTCATTGTGCTGCTATTATAGTTTGTATATGGTTTTTGACATGGTGAGTCGAAAGCCCCAGAACGCCCTGTTATTTTGGAAATCTAAGGTAACATCTGAGTATACACCATCGTATGCTCAGGAAGTCACGAATTGGAACCGCTCCTACTTTAACTTTTTCCGCAGTTTCCCGTGTCGCCAGTTGAATGATGGGGTGGTTTCTCTCGATCATCGACCGCTTTCCTTTCCTCTCTTATTTCATTCCTTTGTGATCTTCCACGTCAGCTGGTCAACTATGCGGGTAGATGGTGTGGGCACTTGCACTACGGGATACATTTGAATTACCTGCGTGCCTGTGTCAGGGTCACCATGCTCACTTAGTGGCCCCCTCTCTCTGTGTGGCAGTGAGAATCGTTTGGGACGTCCTTAGGCCTGTGTGGTTTACTCTACCCCCACCTTCCCCTCCCCTTAACTCTTCTACCCGTCGCTGGTAACTCGCAATAGAACAGCACTGGATCATATGAAGTGCCTCCTTCATGGCATATATAATCCTGCTTCTCAAAAGGTTAACATAGATTTATCTTTGGCAATATGTACCTTTCAGATAACCCACTGATTACTCCACGTGGGGTGAACATCTCTCTGTCATTTGTGATTCCTGCGAACTCCATTGGCTAAAGTTCATTGGGGCACAGCATAGATCCAAGAACTGCGGCTGTTCCCCTCTCACTCTATATATCAAAAATACAAGAATAATCAGCGCGTTATCTGAAAGGTTCCTATTAACAAAGATAAAGACATGGTAACGCTTCGAGAAGCAGGATTATACATCACATCAGTCCATAAAACATTGGAGTAGAACTGCAACCGATAATATTTTATTAAAACCACAAATATGTTAACTTCCACAAACAATAAAACAAAAAATCAGTAATTATAATACATGCACCACGTCTGTAATTCTTAATTTAATATTTATTTCCTTTATACAAAATACCATGTCTTATTTTTCATTGTTGGCCAGCCGGCGGCGCACAGTGCTTTTCACCGCTCCTTTGATCATAATTTGTGATTTAGTTCTGTTGTAATGCAAAGAAGTATGTGTACGCATGACTCCCACGTGTAAGCAGTCTTGCAGAGAAGTGACACGGCTATTTGTAGGCCGATTTCCTGGTTTTCCTGCGCTTCATAGAGGAACAGCTTCTAAACTTGTAAAGAGATTCAGAGAAACTGATGCTGTTCTTGATAAGAAAGCCAAAAGTGCTCGCCATGTGCTTTCTGAGGATAAGCTCGATGAGATAGTACAAAAGTTAGAACGTAGTCCAAGAAAGTCTCTGAGTATGTTATCACAAGAAATGGCTGTTTCATATTTCTCCGCTTGAAAAGTCACTAAACTTTTGAAATTAAAACCATAGTAAGATAACAGCACTTCAGCAACTACAAGCACGAGATACTATGAATAGAGTAAATTTCTGCAATTGGGTGGCCGGTTAAGTTAATGCCGGTTTCACAGACGAAGTATGGTTTCCGTTAAATTGTCATGTATCGTCACAAAACAAGAGATATTAGAATTCAGAACTAAATGACATTGTGTACGAAATACCACTGTATGATTTGAACAATGATGTTGGTTTGCTCTGCATTAAAGTACCTCTATTGTTTGAGGAATCAGTTAACGGACAGAGGTACAGGGATGCCATTAGTGGAATGTTTGTGTGACATTGAGTACAGAAAGGCATAATTAAAACAAGACTCTGGTACAGCACATACAGGTGATTTATCATTGCATTTGGAGACATTTTTTGAAGCCAGTGTTATCAGCAATGGACTAGCCACCGCGTTCCCTAGACCTTACAGTAGATATGCTATTTTTATTTATGGAGGAACTTAAAAAATTAAGTGACCTGCATACTTAGGAAAACAAGATAATATTAGAATAGAAATTACTGCAATTTCATAAGATGAATTAATGCGTACCAATAAAATTTTCTTCGAAGGTGTGAGACATGCTGGCATTACAAGGATATAATTTCCAAAACGTGTCTTCTGCTGCGGCACTAACCGCCTGCCGGCCAGCCACCAGTAGGAAAATAAGACCCTGTAGTTGTTCTCATAAGAAATACGTCATTCATCGCAGAGCACATTTGTTGATCTGCGTGTTGATGCAGCAGTTCAATCTCATACGACTTATCTAAACCCAAAAAAATGGTAATAGCGGTTTGGAAAATAATAAGGATGCCTAAAATACCACCTTTGTCAAAAATCAAGATAATGTTAACACAGTGTAAGATTAAAATGTGAAAAATACTGGTAGAATAATAAGAAAACCAATGTTCTTAAATCCATGTACATTGATATGCATTAGGTATTTTTAACTATTGTCACCGATCGCATTGTTGCGTTGGAGTCGCCGCAAAGCCAGAGATGTGCGCGTGAGCAGGAAAGAGACAGAGAGTGGCGCCCAGAGCTGGACGCTTGCCAAAAGCAAGAGACAGAGTAGTTCTGGAATTTTCCGCTTTTCTTATGCCGTCGCAATTGTTATCGAGGGGCCTCCTGCATTCTAGAAACAATAACTGGGAGGTATAAATAGCGGCAAAGTGTGAGAGTCAGTTGAGTTGAGATGTGCAGTTGTTTAGTTGTGCGAGTTGCATGATGGTTATCGCGACAGTGGACAATTGAACTGCACCGCAGTGATTCTTTTGTTTGTTTGCGTGCGGTGAAGCACCAACTAGACCTTGAAGACGACTGTCTCTCACTACTGTCACGTCTTTTTGCTGCTGCAAGGGTTGTACAAAGCTTCTGTTTACTGCAATAAACAGTGTTTTAAACTTCTGCAAACAAGCGTTTTGATTCTACCAACCACGAAGTCACATTATGTATTGAAAAATCATATTTATTTATAAGAGATATTCCAAAAAGAAGATTTGTTGCACCCACATGTCATTTCCTACTCCTATGCAAATATTCTTAAAGCTTCGGAATGATAAAATGATGGCTGAGCGTGAAGATTTACTTTTAAATTTACATGATTTGGATAAAATAAGTTATTTTAATTAAAAGCATAAAATAAGCAAGCAAACCCCATATTTCAGAAAAAAGGCATTTATAAGCGTTTTGCTTAGAAATCTGGGATCTACATATTAGTACATCAAAGTCAATTACTTTAATGAAATCGAGACAAGAAAATCTTTAACTCTTTCTGGAATCTCATTACGTTCATCAATCAAAGATATGTAGAGATGGTCGTGGCTTAGTTAACATTGCGTGTGTAGGCATAAGTTAGAAAGACAGAAGCGGAATGAAAAATCGAAATTTGAACCATGGATCTTGGGTGTATTGTGCCTTTGCTCTAACTTCCTGTATTACTGTGGCAACACGTAATAAGTCGTTGCCATGTAAAGTGGTTATTTTACATATTACATTCAAAATTATTCATGACTTTGGTGAACTGAATTATGTTAATAATTTTAATAACGATGATGTTATTAGAAATTCTGAAGACATTTTCGTTCAAGTGTTAAATGGTTTGACAACTAATTAAAAAATTGTAAAATATTATATCTGGACATGAACTTTACGCAAAAGAAATATAATATGGGCCAATAGAAAGATGTTGATTTGCCATAGCAACGATAAGATCATTGGCAGGCAATTGACTACAGCTAGCGTCTTTCTTTTGCATTAAGATTCCGAACAGTACGCACGTGTGTAATATCATCTCCGAGTTTGCAGAAGCATTGCGGTGCATGATATTTTTTAATAGAAACTTACAAAGTTGCAGGAACAAGTAATTTTAAAGTATTTATTTTTTTCAGTGTTGAAAATAATGTTTTAAAAATAATTCATCTACAAATTAAATAATTTTAAGAGGAAAGGAAAATTGTCCTGGTTTTATTTGCATATCATCTTGACTCCTCTTACCTCTACAACTACGCCCTGGAGATAATAACCTTAATCCCTTAGCAGTCGAGGAATTTCCAATACATCTACCAGAATTCTTCAAAATTATCACCAAAAGAGAGAGTAATTAGTCGTTTATCATCCTCACGCCCCTTTTGCGTAAAATCCTGCTACACTTGGTAGCTCAATTGATTCGAGCTGTAGCACGACGAGTGGAAGATCGGGTTTGAATCTTTCTTTGGTATTGATTGTTTTTAATGTTACTCTATCTTTCCATATTTCACATTGTTTTCGAAGCGCTTTCCTCTAACAATCCTGACACAGCTGGAAACGTTTGCTCAAAATAGGCACGAAGGTAATAATGCTTTGAAAATCAAAGAAGTTTAAGGAGATAAAACAGTATTTGGAAAAAGAAAACCAAGATTTAAAATAGTCTAGATCGTAAGCGCAAAATAGATGCAAGGGAACTCAAAATAGCAGAACAAAAATGAAAACAATATCAAAAGAAACCTGAAGCAAAGTTCTGGTAGAAAGGGGGAATGAATCAAACAAATCAGAAACACAAAGAGCGAAATACGACAAAATAAACAATGAAGCATGAATTCTTGTACAAAAGACAGAAAATACATATGAAAAGAGAACGGAGTAAAGAAAGAGAATACAGGAGCAACAGTAGCTAACAAGAGAAGCGAAAGGAAGCAATGGTGCAAGCCAAGACTATGTGAAAAGAGTAATTTAATTTCGCTGCTTTACACACCATCCACAAAGCGTTTCCTTTATACCAAGCCACTCATGGGAGATGTACTGTTCTTTTCAAATATCGTGTGATGTAATAATACGACCGCATATTAAAAGCCGTATAAAGCAAATTACAACACTGCGTTGGAATATGCCATTATCAGGGAACGATCAAGTTTTGAAGGCAGAATAACAGGTAGCTACGTTAATGTTTGTGTGGTTTATCAGACATGTTTAAATCAATCGCCCACGCCAGCAAAGGGTAGACTTGCTACGCGTGCATATAGTGGCTAAATGAAAACAAAGCTTACAGAAAGAAATTAAATTGAATTGCAAATACTTTCTAGCCAAATTGAATTCATCTACATTCTGGTAGACTGAAAATTGATGTGCACGAGAAAATATAATAAGTTTGTTAGAGGAATCAAAAACTACATTTATTTTTTCGGAAAACAAGTTCTCCGAAATAATATGCAAAATATATGCATTATTGATTTTTATTGTTATGGATAAAGGAATGGACGAAGTTAAAAATGCATAGTGATTTTAAGATCTCAATAACAATGTTTTGCTCAAACTCAGGTTTTGCATTACAAACCCAATCTTTTCAAATTTCCTATTTTTTCAATATTCCTGTTCGTTTGTTTACTATTTCTTAGTGGTAGCCGGGATATTCCTGCAGTCCTAACCTAGTCCTCACCTCTGTAATGTATCGTCAAAGCCAAAAGTATTTCAATCCTAGTTCAAAACTGTAGGTCATTTCATCCCGCTATCATTCTCATCTTCACTCTATCATCGCAGGTAACGGATTCCGCCCTCTGCGTACATCCTCATCAGAAATGTGTTCAGTATTCATTTGGATTGTGGTTCTCTTGAAGGTCACAGACCGTAAGAGTTAGGATGAATACTTTTCTGTGATTAGTTTCAACATTGTTCCTCACATTTTCCAAAATAAAATCATTACTTTACTGCAAGCTACAATTTCCATTCTTCCAGTGCTCATTCTAAACACTTTCATTGTTTTGCCCAAATTCGTTGGAAAGTCAGACTGTTCACGTCGCATAGTGACACTTTAATTCTTTCTTCATTATTCCTCTATATGTTTGAACTTAAATAGTGGTAACACTGCTGTGGAGTCGCTTCATAACTGTTCCAGAGATTTCACTGGCAGTAGACCACTCCATTTCCACCATCAACACAGCAGGCTTTTCTAAAGGTATATTCCATATCTCTGGCAACGGGTTATACACATCGCTGGTGACTACATTGAGGCACAGAAAACGTTGCTAACATTGTATCGGCTGTAAGTAAATTGTTGCCACTATTTACTTACAACGCTCGGACATAACTATCTATTTACATTTATGTCCTCTGTTTTATACAGTCCATTGTTCAGGGAATCAATAAAAAGGGCTCCGGGATGTTTATGTTAAATATTGTGACTTTGGGGGTTCGTAGAATTAAAAGTCTAGTTCGCAGAAATTCAAAACACTCTTTATTTCAAGTAAACAGACGCTTTGTACACCCCTTACAGGCCCTGAAAAATGACGTGACACACACGTACGCAATCTCCAAGGGCTCTCGTTGCTTCACGACACGTAAGAAACAAAAGAATTTACTTGCCGTACACATCAAACCACTATGAAGCTGCACACACACGATTAACAGCTCAACTCGCAACTCCATTAAGTACTGGTCAACTCGTCCCTTTCCGCTTATTTATACCCGATCCATTGTTTCTCGAAAGCTGCCGAAGCTTCATGGCATTTCACGACGCAGCGAGAGAACAAACTATCTCTGTTTCTTTCTCTCTCTCCGCTGCGCGCCACTATCTATCTGTCTCTGCCCACGCGTAGCTCCGGCTTTGCGCGGCTTAAACGAAATAATTCAATGGGTCACAATATTGTAGTAAAGTCAAATATGGAAGACACAGTGAATTACACTGAGTTGCATAAAATTCCTTGAACAATTTTACCTTTCATACCATGCAGGAAACATTATCATTCCTATTTTATATCACTAAATATTAAAACATTTAATTCTAACATTCCAGGTTATGATAACTAGTTTGTAAGCCTTAAAAATTAAACTTTTAAAAACACTAGTAATTGTATTTTTAAACCATATGCCTCCCTTTCAGCAACAGTGAATGGAACGAATCTTAAGATGAGAACAGGGTCCAATGAGTAGAGCAAACAGAAATGCCAGTAAAACCCTTAGTCATTTCGGCCACAAACTATTTTCTTTCCCGCGATTTTTTCTAACAGGATGACTTTCTTAATATCTCTATTTTAATATGACTACTCTTAACATGAGTTTCATGGGCAATATTGTAGCTATGTTTAAACTATTATGAGTCAAAGATATATGTATAAAATTACGCGCCACAAGAAACCTTAAAAAAGGCTAACCTTTCTTCAAAATTGCTTTAGGACAGTCTAGTATAGTACGTGAATAATACTAAGCCATTATCTGTCATTCATGAACTGTGCATATCACAAAACCAGCAATGGCATTATTAGCGAAGAAGAATTTCCAACAATCAAGAATTTTCCTTGCATTTTTTGCTATACTTTCACACCTGGAAGCTGAGTTATAATATTCTGCCTTGCAGTTTTTATTGGAGTAGCTTTGCTCTTGAACCATTTTGTTGCATCTTTATTCTCATACATTTCGCGGTTTCATAGTTTTGGATTTGAAAGAACCGTACTGTCAGAGTCACTGTCAGATTGTTCTGTTGTATCAAGTTGCTCATGTTCAGATTGAGCATTACCATCTATATGAATATCGTTCACTTTTCCTTAAACCACTTGAGAAGCTGTTCCCCTGTAGCAAAGTAGAAAACCTAAAATAACAGATATTTTAAGGCAATTATCAAAAGTTAGAAAAACATTACGAAACACACATAAACGTAATAATTTATGTCTTATGTTTACGGCTTACATAGCTTGCATTTCTCATAGTGAGGACAGTTGATGTTGAAACTATTCACAAATAAACTTAAGAGTGCTAAAGAATAAAATCCTGTGTGTCAATAAAAGTCAGAGATTCTGTTATGTTCGTGTTACTTGAACAGTTTTCGGTTTCATTTTAACTACTGCCTAGAAAAGCAAATGCAAGTGTCTTTTATATGAGGGTCAGATGATAAGTCCCGGGCCTCACAATAATATATATATAACACTGACTAATATATATATATATATATATATATATATATTAGTGCCATAACACTAATCCCTCTATAGTTGTATGATAGTATGAGGGCGAAATAAATGATAGGAAAGATGGATAATGGAGCAATTGGAGGAAACCCGCCCCAGGGCCGTTGTTGTCCACTGCAAGTCTCACTTTGCGGTCGCCTGGAATCGAACCCGGGCCGCCTTGGTGATATATATATGTATATATATGTATATTTAAAATTATTTTTCTTATTGCTCAACGTAATCTCCAAAAAGACTATCTGTGTTCTAAATTAATTAAACCGCTGTTTACCGCATCAATTACTTCCTCGCTGCTGTGAAATATTCGTCCTCCAATGGACATTTTTGAGGTTTGGAAACAAGTGATAATCACTGGGTGCTAGATCTGGAGAATAGGGTGCATATTCAAGCAATTCGAACTTTAATTCCCCATTTTTCCCATTGCAATGAGTGAACAATGGGCCGCAACATTTTCGTGAAGAAACAAGATTTGTTTTCTTTGCCAAATGAAGTCGTTTTCTTTTTACCTTATCACTCACATGTTGAAGTAAATTTGTGTAGTAGTCACCAATGACACTTTTACACTTTTCCAAGTGATCAATAAAAATAGTTCCATATGCATCCCAGAAAACAATGGCTATATATAGCCTTGTTAACTGACAAAATTAACTTTGCCTTTTTTAGAGTTGGTTCACCTGGCGAAATCCACTGTTTTGACTGTGATTTACTTTACGGAGTGTATTAATATATCCGTGTTTTATCCGTGGTAATAAGCCGTCTCAAAATTTGACTGGAAGTTTTACGATAGTTCTCCAAACTATTCTTAACAGAAACAGTTTTTCTTTTCAACTTTTAATCAGGTGTAAACAAACGCGGCACCCATTTTGCACAGATTCATGAAAGCCCATAGCATTGCTTAAAATATTATCTTCACATTCTTTTAAATGTTTACAACCTCTCTAAACGATGAACTTTTTTTTTTCCAATAATCCCTGGAGTTGTGACTTCCACAGGGCGTCCAGAGTGAGGCTCATTACTAATGCTCCTACGTCCCATTTTAAACTCTGCAACCCACTATTTAATCATCGTATATGAAGGGTCAGTCTTTCACTGTTCGCCCGCCCCGGTAGCGTGGTAATAGCGTGTCTGCCTCATGTTCAAGAGTTCCCAAGTTAGAATCTCGGTCAAGGTGAGTTACCTGAATAAGCTTTCTTCGCGGTTTTCCCTTATCCTGAAAGGCCAATGTTGGTAACTGTATAGACCCTGGGCTCATTTGAGCATCATTTCACACACTCAATTCATCGTCCGATATGGCTTAAGTTTGGAGAATGTAAATTACAAAACAAAACAAAAAAAATGTACCGTGCACTTCCTCCTATTTCTTTAGACGTTAAGCCTTTCAAATGGAAGTATTAAGCACTACCCATTTTTCCAAGTCCTCCATTTTCGTGAAACCTCTATAATTGTCTTGTTTATAATGTTGTCATTCAAGGATTAAGCAGGCGATTGACTTGTAACTGTGGATACAAACTATTCTACAGTTAAACTGTATGATGCTATCCGTCAAACTGGCCATGGTGCCATTTCTATTTGAGCCCCGGGACTTACCAGTTGACCCTCGTACATGCCTTATGTCCAATTACAGAACAGTGTTACGCCACAACTTTCATTTTGAGAACAAATCCAGCAAGGCGCATAGCTTTCAATAATACCGCTCTCAGCAATGTTTGCTTTCTATTTACACTTAGTTCCACTTAAATGGTGTTTAGAGATACCAACAAGGGAATTGCCAGCTCTAAGTCTATTTGATTGAATACGCCTAGTTTAGCGTGCATTCAGCCTCACCTTGACAAAAAATGCATTAAATATGGGTAATGTAACCCAGCATCTAGTGTCTGCACACATTTGTCTATTTACTTATAAAATTAAAAAACAACATATATAATATACACAACTTTTTCAGATACTACTGCAATTTTTTTTAAAAAAATTAAGGAATATTAAAAAAATACATCGAAGTTAATATTAAATAAAATTTAAGGCAAATATCATATTCTCTTTTTAAAATACTGGTATCCAGAACTTACAACCCGTGTCTTGCTGTCTTTTTAAAACTATAAATAACAATAATTTGCAAAATAATTTTTAAGAGAGCCCTGGTATCCATCACTACACTTTGAATACAAGTTTATTAAATTAACCGATATGTAATTTATTTTAATTATAATTATAAATTAACTGACCATAATCTGAGAATAATATTTCTTATTCTTTAATTTCATTAACAAATATAATTTTACACTAGTTTAATAAATTTATTTTTATAAATTTTCTTCATCACTTCTTTCTTAAATTGTTATATAACTATAATTTCAATTTAATTGAGTTTATTAGTTTTGTTTTAAACCGTTTAATCACCTCTTTCTTCCATAACTCAACACATTTCATTTCAAGTCAAAATTAAATTCAGTTACCACCAAAATAAAATAATGATAATGGTGATGATTTTTATTTAAATATCTCATCTCTTTTCTTCAACAGAAAAAGAATCATTAAAGCAGTTGAGTAGCTCTCTTGATGAACAGGTAGCATCCTAAATTGATCAGGAGCCGACTTAAGTTAAGGAGTAGGTCCTGACCCCAATCATTACTCCTTCTTGAAGATGAGACTCCTCCTTGGCCTTGGGGAACGCGACGGATAAACAGTAAGGGTATTCTCTATGTAGGAGCGATGCTCTAAGGATTATTACTGTACTCATCTCCAATGAGCTGATGAGAAAATTGATTCTAGTTATACCCAATTTTCTTGAATATTATAGAATGTGTGATGTAAAATTTTACAGCTGGTAGTTTGTATTCTCTGTTTAGCAATTCTTCATTCAACTTAAAAAATTGATTGAAGATTTCTGTTTTGAATATGCCCTTATATAGGTAATTACGTAAGGGGCCTCTATTCTTGGAATATGTTTTATTTACCACTGACGCATACGAAAGGAATCGCGTGACTTTTTAGATTCCTGCGTAAGAGAGGAAATTACAAAGCTGTTTTATTCGCCTTCTGCTTTTCCTAGTACTTGGAGGTTCTGAATATTACACAACAAACAACTATTCGCTTTTATTGAGTTTCTAGGCTATTAATCCATATATCGCATATGTTACTGCCTCAAGCAGCGTACATATCTGCGGGACTCTTAAGTCAGACTTATGTATCCGCGGTAGCTGGTCTGCCGCCTGCTTCCTGTTTGGTTCTCATTTATGTGTTCTGAGCTCTTCTGCATGGGTCTGGTTCGGTTCTCAGGGCATAGGGTCGGGAAAAAACAGCGAACAAACGAACATGAAAATGAGTAATGGCCATGGTAGAATGAAGTGCCCTGTGAAATGTTGAAATTCCCAACCATTTACAAATGCAGCGATGATCATTATTCGGAAAGTATATTGAAGCCACGCGTAGAATTTTGGAAAGAATTAGCTGTCAATAGTTTGATGAACCATGATTAACGTATTTTCAAACTAGTTAAAATACCACAGTTCCTAACATACGCTCATTCTGGAAGTCGCTTGCCAATGCATGCAAGGAGTTTGTAAATTTAAATCTACCCAGGTCCACGTTAGAGAATTATGACACTGAAAATTACGTTATAAAATTTACAAAAATTACCAAAAAGTTATCTGAAATATTCTGAAGTAAATATAATTCTTGAAGCACCTTATATACATATTGATTATGATATTTTAGTTAACTGAAGGAAATTAATCATTTCTTCACACTAGCCGTATTTAGGCTAAGACTTTTGATAGAGTCGACATAAAAAATTCAATGCCATGGCCGGGATTTGAACCACAGATCTCCTGGCTTCCATCCAGTCGCTCTGACCAATTGAGATACCATGGACAACTTGCCGCCACGACACTAAATTCTTAATTTGACTCGTATATTTCCTCGGTAAACCACTAGAGTGTATCTCGAATGCGAGAGCCCCTAGTGGTCTACCGGGGAAATATACGAGTCAAATGGAGAATTTAGTATCATGACGGAACGTTGACCCTGGTAGCTCAATGGGTTAGGGTGACTAGACGGAAACCAGGAGATCCGTGTATCAAATTTCAGCCATGGCATTGAATTTTTCATGTCGACTCAATCTATATTGATCATGCATTTATCTAGACACTTACTTAAGGAATTTAACTTTGAGTGTTAAAGTTCTTCTTCCATTGCCATACTCACACTACTATAATAAGATTGAGTAAACAAAAAATGAAAGAAAGAATGAAATACCGTGAGTGAATCTAGGCTTATAAATATTTAGAAAGGAAAATGATGAAGTTTTGCTTACTCCTTCTTAAAGTTCTCGATAATTTACTCTAAGGAAAATGAGAGAACTGATAATTATAATTACTTTTAGGAAATTATTTTGATACTTCTTTTGAAATTATGAAGAAAATTATTAGTGATAGTCATATAGTAAAATTAAGAACCATGTATGATCATTAACAATTAAGTACCAAGGTGACTAAGGGGATAAAGATCTAGTTTTTACAGGGAAAAATGTAGTGCAGAAAGTTTGTAACAAGATATAAATTATAAATGGGCGATTCACTTTGGGAAAGGGTTACGTTAAATAAAATTGCTCTGTACAATCTTTATTTGTGAAATATCACGTCACTAAAAATATGTTTTAAAGTACTGTTCAATGCCATTACCCGAAGAAGTGGGTGTACGTGCAACCGTTAAGTTTTATCAACACTTTAACCGGTTTCATTAATAGAAAAACAAAGAAAGCATACACATTCAATAATGCTACCCCACCTACTTAAGCCTAAGCAATCCAAAGAGAGAAGTTGTGATTAAACACTTATCTTTTTTATTGTTTAAAACTATATCATGTTAAATGTCAGCGAAACTTCGCAGGCATTAGTGCGTGGTACACGCATACCGAAGGTCGTGGATTCAATTACCGCCGACCGTACCCTCCGACTTGAGTTTCTGAGCTGTCCTTCTAGTCACTTGGCAAATGCGGCAGTGCTCATCCACGGTGTTCGGCAGGTTGAGGCTAGACGACTGCTATGAACTCTGTAACTTCGCTGTCGTTTCGGGCCGGCTGGTTCGGGCGGTGGGTGCCCTTAATTTGTAAATTTGTTTTATTTGTAACCTTAAAGCGAAAATTGGGTTAACGGGTCCTCTAATCCGTGAAATAATTATTTCAGTTAAGTGCTTCGTGAAAGTGAATTAGCTTCAGTATTAAATGGCAAACGCTTGTTGGAAATATTTAAGTGATTGGTGGCTTAAAGGCCACAGGTGCGAAACCTTTCCCGCTTATGGATGTATGGCACTCTGGTTCCTGGGTATCATAAAATACACAGAGTTAGTGTATGTTCCACGGAAACGTGATTACGTGGTGCAAAGAATGTAGAAGAATATAAAGCACAGAGTTTGTCGCAACATTCTCTTTTTTCCCCCTCTCTTTTTTTTCTGAATCGATAAATCCGCTTGTACTTCAACATAAAGGATGGTACATAAAATATTTTAACATTTAAATAACCGACTACATAGAGTTACGTGTGGCATGTTATATTTATCTAACAGTAATGCTAAAGAACACGTAGTAACCGCTGTCATGTAATAAAATGTATCCTATAGGCTTTAATAAACTGTAAAACATGACTGAAGTTGACTGTTTCCTACAGTTCAAGTAAATGTATTCAACAGTGTTTGCTTATTCGGTTACGGAAGAACAAATATGTCATCTTGCTTTCTCAAAACCGAATTTACTTTTCTCCTGTACTATTTAACCGTTTTAACTACGGGAAGTGTATTAAATTGCACCCAAAACTTCTACAAGTAGACTTCGTCGTAAAAAAGTGCGCTATGAATTACCTTTAAAAAATGAGAGGTGCACACAAATATGTGTGTGTGTGTGTGTGTGTGTGTGTGTGTGTGTGTGTGTGTGTGTGTGTGTGTATAAAAGTGTGTTTGTGTGTGAGAAAGAGAGCATCATAAGTCAATATAGCACAATAAGTCAGTTATTCCAAATTTGGCACTTAGGATCACCTTCTTACAAGGTTTCACACAAACATTTTCGAGAAAATATCGTGACTTTAATAAATTGTTGTTACGCATTTTTGCCCGTTCTCAACTCCTTAAACCATTATTCTGAACAAATAACAATTAGTATTGAGATATTTGCATGACTAAACTTCTATTTTTGGTTCTTCCGGGAATATCTTTTGAAATCTTTTTTAATCTCAGTTTGTTTTATATAATATATATATATATATATATATATATATATATATATATATATATATATATATATATAAATGTAATTTAAGTCCTCCAACGTTAAGTCATATCGGACGATGAATGGAATTGGTGAAATGATGCTCGAATGACTCCAGGGTCCTTAGAGCTTAGTTACCCGACATTTGTCTTTCAGGATAAGGGAAACCCCGGAAAAAGCCTTATCCAAGGAACTCACCCTAGCCGAGATTCGAACTCGGGACCTCTTGAACGTGAGGCAGACATGCTACCACCACGCTACCGAGGCGGGCAGGTTTTTTATTATTGGGTAAGGTAAACTGCTTCGACTAATTTACACATTTCGCAATTAATTGTACTATTTTATTGCATTTTATATAATCGGCTAAAGTATGAGATAGACAGTCTTACTACATAAAAACACCCTTACATGCGACACCTTTTTTAAAGCGTTTGCTTTGCCTCGTATGCTACTTGGACCTACAACAAATACGTAAAAGTGTGACGTAAGTATATCTGGATTAACAAAACGGAACAAGAATACGGACTTCCAAGAGCTTTATAAGAGACTGTCTCAAGAAGTTTATGAGAATGCAACATGCCAGATTCCCCCTTTTCTTTTAAATAAATTCTCTTTATCATATGAAGGCTAAAAATTGCCTAAGGATTCCAGAATTTGCTAAACACAACGGGGCAATTCCAGTACAGCAATGGCATAAATTGCATTATTTTTCCCCGAGCAATGAGAGCAGTTGCCAGAGTAATTTTAGAATTTTTAGATAAAATAAGAGTATATGTATATAATTTTGAACAGTTCATAAGAATTTGGGATATTTATTTTAATTTTGATGCTTGAGCAGGAATAACTTGGACATATTTAGGAAGTTGCAATCGGATATAATTCGTGACCATTGGAGCCCGGATTTCTAAGCAAAATGCTTATAAATTCTTACAAATGTTTTTCTGCTTAAATGCGGTCTTTGCTTGCTTATTTTATTCTTTTTAAAATAGCTTATTTTATCCAAATTATATGAATTTAAAAGTAAATTTTCACTCCTAGTCATCATTTTATCTTCAGAGAGTTTACATCGTTATTCCTGAAAGTGTTAGGAGCCGATATACATGACTTTCTCCTCTCAAGCTTCTAAAAATTGTTCTTAGAAAAGTTTGTTTTTGTCTTGTTCCTTTGGATAAAGTCTGTAGAAAGTTCTTGCACATTGCACATTTTTTCTTCTTATACCTGTGATAACGTGATATAAGCAGTAATCAGATATTTAAAACGCGAACCACTAATTGATGCATTTGAAGTACTAGTTCTCCTGGAATAAAAAAGGGAATATGAACTTAGAAGAAAAAATTACATACATTTAAGTAAGTGTCTGGGAATTCTAATCAAATTATAATATATCGGAATTGGTTAACTTTGCATTGGTTAACATTATTGTAATTTACCTTACTTGTGCATTTTAACGAGTTCTACAGCTGCTGTGCAGTAACTTTTCGTTTATCCTTTAAATAACTTCATGTCTGCCTGACAGTGAATAGAGACGTTAGGATGAGAAGCTTGAATAAACTTTTTCATATTATTTTAAACTAAGTTTTACTTCAAATACTTATTAAAAGTTTGAAATGATAATTCATTTGAGGAGTCCGGACCCACTGGAGGCCACCTAAATACGTCCCTCGTTGCCAAATAAAATAATAAATAAACCCTAGCGTGACAGCCTAAGAGGGTCAAGGTCTACCAATCCGACTGCCGGCCTCACGCCCACTTACGCAAGGTAGAAGTGGGTGATCATCCAACCGATACGGGTAGGAGATGCGTTCAACATCTTAACATCCCCCAGCCAGAACGTTGGTTTTCTTGACCAGGGCCGCTTACCTATCGTAAGCTCTTCACCGTTCTCACGATGCTGAGTGGACACCGGACCTACAGCCGGGACTTAAAATCCGCACCCCATGGGAGGGATCGAACCCGGGCCGCTTTACTATCGCCGATTAGAGTTCTAGATTTCATGAAGTACTTCCAAATTTGTTTTCACCTCCTCAGCCAGTTTTAAATCGATCGGGTTCTTGGTTAAATGCTGTGTCATTCTACGCAGAACATTTCAATGAAGTAAAATCGTTGCTTTCCTCCATTGCCACAGCACAAGAATGTTTTGCTAAAATTGGCATCCAAGATAAGATAAAGTACTTGCATAACCGCTTCTCCAAAATACCTGCTATTATAACAGTTGGAAGCTCGAAATAATACTTTCGAACATTTATTTTATTTGATGGATGAAATTTCAATAACGTTATCTTCAGAGAAACTACCTTTGAGAAACTTAGGTATTAACAAACAATCCTGTTTATGAAACACTGTAAAATTTACTCAAAACTTTCTGATACAGAAACGTATATCGAGGATAAATTCATGCATAAAGAACTGTGGTGCTTTTCACATATTCCAGTAACGTAATGTGACGTTGAGAGATCCTTCTCACAGTATAAAAATTATTCATTAAAATCATAGGGGCATCCCTCAAGAAAATCTCAAGATAACTCTTTCGTATGGTGTAACATGCTTGAGTAATTCTACAAAACAATACGTTTATGATTAAATTTTTATTTGCTTATTTTTCGTGCTTATTTGTTTCATATTTCGTGCTTATTTGCTTGCTTATTTTACCATTTGATTGTGCTTACAAATCCGGTTTCTAGTGATCATAGTGCAATAGTTGATGGCAGTCAATAATGGTAGCTTATTTTTGACTTCATACATAGATTATAGATTGTTATAGTGCCTGCATATGAGAGGGAGAGAAGAAGTGAGAGAAACATTTCGTAGGCACTGCGGTTGTAACAATTAAGTTTCGTAATGAATTATTTTCTTTCTCATTTTATTCTCAAACTTTCCCCTAATGATTGTACAACACCTTTCCGAGACGACTTGGTATAAGTATTACCAAAAAAAAATAATAAAAAAAAAATGGCATCTGAAATGTTCAAGGAGTAGTAAACTAACTCACTTACTCTTTTGTGGTGCTGCCAATCCATCTTACACCTATTAGGTGTGATGTGAAATTTCGGGACAGGAATTTCATGATATACGATTATCCTTCTCAGAATTTGCTTAGCCAGCCAGAGAATTCCCGAAAAAGCCTCATGGGGCAGAATATATACCCACAGGAATCAAATTCAGAACTTCGCGAATGCGCCAGTCGCAATATTTTATTTTTATTATAAACTTTCCATCTTCATGTAGATTTTACATAAGTAAAGGGTAGAGTTATGGGCTGTAAAGTGGTGAAACGTGACTGAGATATCTCAGCAGTTCTTTATCCTATTTGCATTTGAAATACAAAATCCACATTTTTATACATACGAAACGTCACAACCCAATTCAAATCACTTTCGCACCTTCAAAAATATTTTATGCCCTCATAGGATGTTAAATGTTTTCAGTCACTGAAGAGCTGTAAACTTTCCGACATAGTATTCGCCCTAATGCCTAGAAAGGACATGCACAATCTAATCTTGCCTTCAGCATTTCTGTTGCTCGCTTTTGTTCAGCCCATATTGATATTGAAGGATCAGAGAGAATTTGCAAAGTTCTGCTGAGAGAACAGTAGCAGCGTTTGAATTGCTCTTTCTTTTTTGTTTTCCTTTCGTTTCTCTCTTTTTATCTTCTTTGAACCTCGTGATGCTGAGCACATAGAGTTTGTAAGTTCATACCACCTAGAATAAAGACTGTGAATGCTGTGAACATTCTATGAGTACGGTATAGAATTTATTATTATGGAAGTATGATTCTTCTACTGAATTGCGTTTTTGTTCCTCCTACAACTGCTTTATCTACAAGCGGAATTCTTATTCCACATCGCTTGTGCTTTTACCTATCTTCAGCACCTTTGGTTCGTAACATAAATGTAACGATTTCAATGTCTTACGCCAAACTTGTTTTCACGTATTAACCTAATGTGTCTACTGTGCTGTGTGTTATCTTCTCTTATCATTTTATCTTCTTTGCTATCTACTTACACTAAACAGAGAAAGACTATACTGCACCCAAAAATATCACAACAGAATTTCATGAAAAAACAGGTTTGATACTCGCTAAAAATGCAAAAATTACTTTTATTGAAAGATGTATGTGTCTGTACAGGCGTAGCAATATCTGTCTGTGTGTCTGTCTGCCTGCCTGCATGCCAGAGTCTGTGTGTCTGTGAACAGTGTAGCACTCGACGAAAACTCGATTGCCTACCAAACTTGGTACGTAACTACAGCGTGTTCCAAGGATATAGCACAAAGTTTTAAAAGAATCTTCAAACTACTGTTTGCTAAGCAAATTTTTCGAAAATTTGCATCTGCAAAAACGCCTCTAAGGATTTCGAATAAATTCCCATATGTTTAATATACGAGGTACGTCCAGAAAGCAAGTACTGTTTGGTAATACAATTAAATTGTGTACCTATACAGAAACATTATTTATTGTACAAAATTCTAAATTCTTAAATTACTTTTCCACATAACTGCCGCAATTTTGCAGGCATTTCTCATAGCGAGGCACAAGTTTTTGTACACCTTCTTCATAGAAGTTTGCCGCCGGCGTCTTCAACCTGTTGGAAACATTTTCTTTCAGCTCTTCGTCATTGTTGAAGTGTGGGCCGCCAAGGAAAGATTTGAGATGCAAAAACAGATGAAAGTCGCTAGGAGCGAGGTCAGTGCTCTACGGGATGTGTTCAAACACGTCCCAACCAAATCCCTGTAGGATATTTTTCGTCGCATTTGCAGTGTGTGGTCTTGCGTTGTTGTGATGAAACACACCTTTTGACAGCATTCACCGGCGCTTATTCTGTATTGCGCGGCACATTCTTGGCATTCAGAAAACGAATCACATATCTGATTTCACAAGCGGAGGGATTTTCAATCAACACCGACATTGTAAACAAGCACAGCAAAGCGTACGTGGCTGACAGCGATCTCACGATGGTGCACGTTTCTTATCCTTGATACAGAGCGTCCACCACGCATGTGTGAAGCTGCGGTCGAAGCACTGCAGCGGAGATAAATTAAAACAGAACTTACTTTCTGGACGCCCCTTGTATTTTATGACAAATGTAAGCATTGAATTTTCTGGAAGAAGGTTCTGAAGTCCTTTGAATTTGAATTATCTTTGTATAATTGGTGAATTGTAGGAAACAAACAAAATCTTACTTGTGCACATAAAGTGCATATATCCTTAAAACTCACAGAATACAGGATGGTCCAAATGTCTGGAGCTATTTACATCAAAATTGACATTTTCTTCGCTGTGTTTCAGGTGCATTAGAGCAACAGTGCAACGCTACGGGGGACAGATTGCAGTTTAAATTAGCTCACTTTTCTATTTGTAGTTGTGTTCTTCACACACACACACACACACACACACACACACACACACACACACACACACACACACACACACACACACAAACACACACGTCTTCAAAAAGCCGTGAGACCTCAATACACACATTTAAATTTCAGATTCGAAATACTCACCCGATTTGGTACCGAAGTGGCTAAAGAATTTAATATGAGAAAATTTAGAAGATACGGATAAAAATAATATTTCCAACGTTTCTAGGTATAAGCTCGTAAAAGCTATTTGATATTAAAATGTTCTGTTATTAATAAGCTCTTCGTTTTCCTTCTTGGATAAGTTTTCATTATAATGAAATCGTCATCATGATGTTTGTGTGTTACTCATCTCATAGCACAGTCAATGGAATTGACTGTCGATCCTAGATTCGAATCTCGGCTGGTGAGTTTGAAATTTTCCTCTGGCCAAGATTCACAACGTAACAAAACATATTTATCTTTTTCTGGTGAATTTTATGTTGCTTTTTTGATGCGTTAGGTCACAAATAAACTAAATTGAGTTCTCCTACTTATAAATCGCTTCTTCGATTTTTAAATCCAGTAGTATAAAATTAATAGTGTGACTTTGTGGGTTCGTGAAATGAAAAGTCCAATTTCACCGCTCAAAAATGTTCTTTATTTCCACCGACTTACAGTTAAACACTTGCCAATTACGCAGAATTGCGTACTGCACACAATTACAATTCACCAGTTCGTCCGTTACAATTTCACTTGTACTCGCGATTACATCAACTCCGATACTCATACACAGTTATGTACAGTCTTCCGTTGCACAATCTTTTCGTTCATTAACACGTTACTGACTAACACTGCCTTCTTACACCAAGAACTGTCCTCACTCACACTAAACTTCCGACTAGCTGCAGCCCTTTTTATAGGCATCTCGCCGTCTTCTCGGCTTTTCTTGTTCCCAGGCGAAGATTCCAGTAGATGAAAGATCCCGTAATTTCCAGAACAGGTGGAAGAGAAACAGACCGCACAATCATGTTTTTTTCCCCCAGCCATCCCTGTCACCACTATAAGACGGACGAGGGGGAGGCGTGGCTAACACGGACCTCCCCTGTCTTCCGCTCTCAGCTGCTTCCATAGGGTGTTCCATAGCCCGGGTGACAATAGGTTACAATTTTATTAGCTAAGAACATGTTATATGTGAGATGAATAACGGTTCCACTGTATGTTTTACTGTCTCAGATAGACATTGTTAATGAGTAATGGCGTCTCTCCGTTGCCAGCATCTCCAGGCTCTTTGTTATGAGTGTATGAGTGTGGCGTAGAAAGAAGTGAAGCATAGAATATAGGATGGTAGTAACTTCTGCTCAGCATACAGCTTTTATTTTGGTATGCCTGTGGGAGACCAAGAGAAGAACTGCGCACCACATGCTGTATGTAGAAGTCACAGATCCCCTCTTGTTCTACATAAATGCATTTTCTTTAAATTACGAAAATTAATGCCATTTCCCTAAAAAGAATTTCTCATGCGGGTTTAAGTAGTATTTTCATAACACTGCATCAGAAACATTAACAAAATCAACCTAAACAAAATATTGTTACATGGTGAATTATCCATTATTCAATCACTATTTGGAGTATGCATCTCTTTGCGTGTGATCTTAATAGACGCAAAATTTGCTATACGCGGTTAATAATGTAACTTTATGGGTTCGTAGAACTAAAAACCAAGTTTGAAGAAATTTGAAATGCTCTTTATTTCAATAGAAACATTTCGTACACCCCTTAGAGGCTCTAAAAATGACGTATCTTACACAACGCAGTCTCTCGTTGCTTCACCGCACGTTAATGAATCGAAAGAATTCACCTGCGGCACACTTCAAAGGTCCACTACACAGCTGCACACACGACAGTTCCCAACTAGCCACTGACTCCGCTTTGTAAGCCGCGGCGCTTTCATGCCCCCAGAAACTCCACACATCTGTCTGTTTCTTTCTCTCTTTCAGCAAGCGTTCAGTACTCCCGTAGCTCTCTGTCTCTTTCTTTCCCCGCCTCTCTCTCTCTCTCTCTCTCTCTCTCTCTCTCTCTCTCTCTCTCTCTCTCTCTCTCTCTCTCTCTCTCTCTCTCTCTCTCTCTCTCTCTCTCTCTCTCTCTCTCTCTTGGCGTTCGCCTACGCGCGGGCCGGCAACAGCAAAACGTCTGGTGACAGTAATATTACCTACAGGCTCATGTTTCGATGTAACCACTGAAGTTAAAGGCGGGATTTAAATAAAACAATTACAGCATCCTTGGCGGTACCGTTTTCGTGGCATGCGGCCTTGCTATAGAATTTGAGGCGGTCCGGCCCGCAGCGAACCACGTCGGGCTCTCCCTTGTGCTCAATGCCTCACAATTAAGGATCGGTGGCGTGAAGAGGTTTAGGAAAGGGAGATTGTAATCGGTTAGAGGTGACATGTAGTTCCCGCATGAGAACTCTCATCTGTACTTCAGGAGTGGGTGCGTCCTGACTGGTTGTGGGTAATGATGACACCTCGCATCTGGTAGACAGAAGTTTATTGTTGTCCTTAGGCTCCTTTGCTCGCCACCGTAAAGTCGGTTTAGCGTCACTGTCAATATTGTGATGTGAAGCACGGAGGCAGTAACACTGCGTAGTCGAACTGGATATTTTTATCGCCTTCCCTATATATTACTCTTTGTGCTAACTCTCAAAGGAGAGATTGTTAAATATTGCACTTTGTCTCGGTACATGGCGCGGAAGTATACTTCTTAGGTGGCGCCGAATACGCGTCCGTCTCACGTAGAACTCAGGACCGAAGTGTTCTTACTAGCAAAACCTACTTTCCGCCATCACTTTGAATTACTCCCACCCTAGGTATTTCTAGGAGTTTGCTAAATCACATGAACAAATTTCAATTTTCTATTGGCTGGTAGCTATCCCCACTTGAGATCAGTGTTCATAATTTCCAGTTTCGGACCTAACATCAGAGACGCATGCAAAAATTTATGCGAAGGCATGTGCTCTGCACGTCGGTCAAAATCTTATAGCCTGTTGTCAGAAGCACGCATGGAATTTTAATAATGGATTTGTTTCCGACTTGAAGGCGCCAAATTTTTCTTGAGGCCAAAACAGCCAATAGAGTAGGGCTATTTGTTTACAGGGATTGCAAAGGGAGTTTATTGACCTTCGCAGAGTGGCCTTTTCACTGTGGCGGTCACCGGAGTATATGCTTGCATTATGGCATAAGTCTATTCTGGTAATCGTCATTTATTTATATTTATAAATCTATCATTTATTTATATTTATAAATCTATCATTTATTTATATTTATAAATCTATCATTTATTTATATTTATAAATCTATCATTTATTTATATTTATTCGTTTGTGTCAAGGTCTTTCTGATATTAGGTTATATGTCGTCTCAGTGTTCCTAGGTGACAGGGGCTGTGTCAAATGAAATGCTAGTGCACGGTGTATTTCTTTCTTGTTGCAAGCTACCTGTGTAGGACAATAACGGTAAAATAGTATATAAGTATATCATAACTGCAGTAATAATAAAAGCATTAGATTTCGTCACTCAAAACTCAATGAGATGCAACGGCTAAGTGCCCATACAGTGCTTCGAAATGTTACGGGAAACAAACCTTTTTCATAGACAATCACCATTAAATGCAAGCGTGTGGCGTTTGTTTCTTTGTCTTTGCTTGCTATTACGTGTTTTCAAGCTACAGCAAGTCTTGTGTTAATATTTGTGTATTCCCAAATGACTGCGGTGTAACGGAAAACGAAGAGAATGCACACGCTGAAAGCAAACAGCGATAGTAAAACGGAGGAGAGGAGGTTTTGGCAGCAAATAACGAGCGGAGAGATAGAAGAGAATGAAACAAAATTCGAAAATTGGAACAGCTGCGTGTGATATTTCGTCATAATTTATACGGCAGCAAACGAACGACGCCCGCAGGCTTCTGCAGCATCATTTGACAACATTTAGCCTTTCGGTTTTTTTTTTCTCCTTTCTTTTTTTTTTCCCCCTTCCTATGACGGACACACGTGTGATGATTATTTTTGGAATTCCAGCTACTTCCATGCCGAGAGGGAAAGATGTGAATATATATTGCACAGGTTCAACATAAATTTATTAATCCTCTGACCCGGTAAATGTAGGACAGAGAAGGGACATATATCACCCTTTAAACGTGTTTCGGATGACCATATCAAACGAGAGATTCGAGGCTTATTTTTAGTTCAGAACTGGTAATACGAAGTGTAGCATTTGTTATATTGATAATTGTGTTTAAGAAAAATGTACTATTGGATCTGTAAATTTTTGTTGCCAAAAAAGTCGAAAATTTAAGGAAACCATCCATGAATTTTTTAAATTCAGAACCTAAGCCAACTTGTTTCAAATTTTAATATAGCTTAACAATCAATATAATTTTAAATCGCTTCCAAGGATTGGAAACTTTTATTGTCCCTTTATTGTTTTGAAAATTTTCTCCGCTCGATGGAACTACTTTAAAGCATATTTCATAACTATTCTCTATAGAATATTAACAAAATTTATGTATTAAAATTCTAATTGCGCTACTATTTAAAGGGAAAACAAATGTAAAATAATAGACTTTAAATTCTTACCTTCTCTAATACGTAAGTAGGGAAATTATTATATCCTATCACAAAATGATATGGAATGTTCGCCGTAATTACGTGTTTTGAGACCACTTGAATAAGAAAAGGACATTTTAGAAAAAATCAGCAAACGTGTAAGACGGAGGGTCAAAAAGGGAGGCAGAAAGAGAGAAAGTCTGTGAGCAACATAACTTTATATTTTAGTTATTTCCCAAAAAGATACTCAAGGAAATCAACTCAGAATATACTTTCCCTTACTTGAAACGCTTTTTTTTTTTTCGAAAAATTTTATTTCCTCACAACTTGATCCTAAGGATTTTGTTTTAAATGTTGTATGTTTAAAATATTTTCATGGCAAATGAAATGCATATCTTGAAGTATTTATCAGTAAGAACATTTATGTTAATAAATTTTAATTTGTATATGATTATTCCTCAAGGAATGCTACCCATAGCTATAAGCAATCGTTATCGAAATTTTCAGAGAGTAAATAAGTAAAAATAAGTCGAAGTGACTACCTTAACAGTTTTAATTTTATTCACTAACCTGTATTAAACATATTGCAAAGATTAGAATGTATACTTATTCCTACGTGATAATCACATACATAATTGATATAAGATTCAAGAAGTTTTCTAAAATACTCTTTGATAAACTTTCCTCGAAATTATTGCTTATTTATCCATAGAATAATATAGTTTTACACATTGGGCCTTAAATATTAATAAACTAAAACCCAAAGTTTAAAAAAATTCACATTTCCTCTTTACTAGCTCGGTTTAGGCTGCGTAGCGGATGTAGTTTCAAAGTTATGTGAAGAACGAGGGTCGATTGAAAAGTCCCGAACCTCACATAGAGATGGTGCCACTGGACAAGTGTAAGGAGTAGCACTATATACTTTACCTCTAGATGAGCTTGTATCCATAGTTACAGGTCAATCGCTTGTTTAGCTATTGAATGACAGCATTTTAAACAAGACAAGTGTAGAGGTTTCACGAAAATGGAACATTTGGAAAAACGAGCAGTAAGTAAATACTTCTTTTAGAAGGACTTAACGTCTAAACAAAACAAGGAGGAAATGGACTGTACATTGAAAAACGCTTCCCCTTTATATACAATGATTAGAAGGTGGGTTACAGAGCTTAAAATGGAACGTAAGAGCACTAGTGATGAGCATCGCTCTGGACGTCCTGTGGAAGTCCCAGCTAGAGGTTACTGAAAAAACTCGTCGTTTATTACTGGAAGACAGCAGATTAAAGTTGTTTGGGATAATAGAAGCTGTAAACATATCAAAATAATGTGCAGGTCATATTTTAAGTAATGATTTGTGCTTTCACGGGGTCAGTGAAAGACGGGTGCCACGTTTGTCGACACTTAATGAAAAGTTGCAAAGGAAAACATTTTCTGTTATGAATTTGGAGCCTTACCATAAAGTTTCATGTGAATTTTTGAGACGGCTTATTACCTTGGCTGAAACTTGGATACATCACTATACTCCAGAGAGTAAACCCCAGCCAAAGCAGTGGAATGCGCCGGTTGAACCAAATCCAAAAAAGACAAAGTAAATTTTGTCAGCTAACAAGATTATGGCGAGTGTTTTCTGGGATGCATAGGGAATTATGTTTATTGATTACTGCAACGTTTGGGTGATGAGGTGAGAAGAAGATCTGATTTGGCAAAGGAAGAAAGCTTCTCTTCACGCCCATCGTTGAGTTATTGAAATTTGAAAATGTCCGAATTAAAGTTAGAATTGTTGTAACATACACCCTATTTGCAAAATCTGTCACCTAGTGACTACCATGTGTTCCCTAACCTCAAAAGTGTTGAGAACCATGACAAATCGCACTACAGAGATGGTTTAATTAAATTATAACACCGATATGGCAAATTTATTAGCCTTTCTGGAGAATATGTTTAGAAATAAAGAAAAATATATTTAAAATATTTATATATTTTGTGAGGCCTGATTATCAGCCGAACTTCCTAAGTCAGTCCCGAACGTAAGTTGTTCGGATTTTGTTGGACTCGGCAGGGCAGGTTGTACCCAACCATGATAACTTGGACACCTTTGGCCAAGACGGCTCTCAGTGTTCTCAATATCAGCCTGCAGTGCTGGAAGATGCCGTACTAGGTTGCCGTCGGCCCGACCGAGTTGCTCAGTGGTCTTCCTGATCTTCCCTTTTGGGTTGACATGCGTAAGGGCCGATCCACTTCTTCACAGTTTAATTAGGAGGAGGCGTAGTCCATAGGCATTATCCTGTGGAACGAGCCACAGAGAAGGCACCATTCTGCTCTGCCTAGTTGATGGAGAGATCCTCGGCTCCAAGTGGATTCCTGATTCCTCGTCAATGAAATAGAAAGTCGTGCGTTGTGTGTGAGTGGTTTTTTTAACAGCTCAACTTAAATCAAGCTATGATGGAATATAACTTGGAATATTACTTGAATAAACTTCAAAGTTGAAACGCAAAACTTTAGGAAAGTTCCTCCACCCCAACACTATTCTTAGGTATTTTTCATTTTATGGAACATGGCCCTAATGATTTTTATATCCATTTTTAATTATGTGTTCGTCACAAAATATATCTTGAATTTTTTAGGACGGCTTTTGAAGTCCTCTTCATGAAGTAGACAGGAAAATAGACTTCCGAAACAATAATTTGTATTTCTACTAATACCGATATAAGTAGAGAAAGTCATGTGAGCATAACACTTCCTATTTTCGCAATTCTACTCTAAAATAAAATTAAAATAAAATAATTATAATAAATAAAGTAAAGAAATTTGAATTATTAAAACAGATTTTTTCAATCGCTTTAACTTCTGTTATCCTTTTTAGCCTGTGTTAATTTGCGTAATAGAATTTGTAGGCGTTTTCTTGGTTTGTTGCAGGTTTAATTCAACCCACTAGGGAAACCGAGATATTTTAATACCTATAAACTTGCGGTATAACTAAATATTACCTTAGTAAATCAAGAGAAATCAAATAAGCAGCCTTCCATACAATTTTTGTTCACCACAGCGCATTATAGCCATGTACAAACGATGATGATGGCAATACTTATTGATCGTTTGCAGTTAAAGGTCACTTTATTTACAGAAATTAATGTCCTCCAACATTACGTCATATTGGACGATGAATCACCAAGGCCCATAAAGCTTAGAGTTACATTAATCGTACAGGATAAGGGAAAACCCCGGAAACCTTATCCAGATAATTCATCCTGACCGAGATCCGAACTCGGAACCTCTTGAACGGAGGCAGGCAGCTACAGAGGCGGGCTAGTGGTGATAAGGAGGAATCAGAGGAGATGTATTATTGAGGTGACAGGATTGGAGGTGAATGTGACAGTGTGGGGTGGTATACATCACTGGTGATTGTTTCATTTATTTTGCTACTGACCTGATGACACCGTGGGAGTTTAGTGCTATTTAGGTAATTATAAATTCAGAATACTCTTTGTAACCTTTTTTATTTGCAATCAAGTTTATAAATAGCCACACTAAACAAACTGAAGGTAAAATTCCAAACGAGAAACTTATAAAATCTTGAAATTACACACACCAAGTTAATGAGCGGTAGAAATACCTGTAGTTAAAGACAGGCAATCGATGAAAACCTTTGTGCAAACTTTTCATTATAAAACTGCTGAATAATCTGAAGCGAGAAAAGAAATGCTTAAAACGGCAAGAGGAAATTGAAAAGAAAGGTCGTGATAAATGGTTCAAAATAGCTGTCAAATAAAATATTGTAAGAAATGACGAAATTCCACTTCCATTGCCATGTTGCCTTTTTCAATCAAGTTCGTAATGTTGTTATATATGTCTTGGGAATAGAGTATTGATTTCGGAAGAAATTGGATGGTGTATAGAAAAAAGAGGCCCTTCCCGGTGTTATATGGCTATAGAGAGGGTGAAGAAAGGAATAAAACTTCACTGGACAGGGCAAGTGTGGATTTTCCCACAGTGGTTTCTTTATACTCAAGTTGTCCAAACGAAGAAAAATTCCTAAGTCAGTTTACGGTTGAAAAACAATTAGCTTCAGAAAATTTTTTCATTTAATATTGTAGGGTTTTGTTAGGTTAATTATGTGGATTATCTTGAGTTTATTAGAGTAGTCGTTAGTACAAATGTCGTTCCTTCCGTCTGTTACGTAATAGGCTGTTCCAACTACTGTTTGCTCCCTTGGCTCCACTCATGTAAATAACAATAATAAATAAATTAATGGAACAGCCCTTGTGGAATTTGTAAATAAGGTATTGCATTATTTGTACATGATGTATTGAGTTATTGGCACGTCGCCCATCTTGTTATTTGTGTATGAAGAGTTGTATGTTGGGGTGTGTGAGCGGTTGTTGGAATAGCTCGGTGTAGCTATGGTGTGTGTGTGTGACTAAGCGTGGTGGTGTGTGGACAACCGAGGAGATGGACGACGCTGGACACTGTAAAAGATTATTTAAGGTATAATAAATATAAATAGTGATTGTGAAAGTGTCTTTAATATTGTTCTGAATTGTATATTAAGCCTCTGAGTGAAACCCCCGAGTAATGTGTTCTCGTTCGCCAGCTCAAAAAATGGTAACAGTTTTTGATGTGAATGCAATACATTTTTCAGCATTCAGTAAAAATTAAGATCCCGGATAGTGCCTGGCAGCGAGGAATATTACAATATACGAATCAAGAGAAAATATAGACTCCATTGTATATACCAAAAACTAATTTTTCACCTACTTTCAAGCCCTAATATAGAGGTATATGTCGTTTAACATACTTAAACAAAACACTATATCGGTACAGTAACCATCCAGGACTTCATAACGATAAAATATTAACTTATATTTTCGAAAAATAGATATCAAAAGTTATTGTAAATTATTTTTAAAGTGCTATTATCCTTATTTTATCTCCCATTTCAGCGAGGCCAAAATGTGTACATGTACATCATGGGGCTCAAGAAAAGTTATACGTCATTAGAAGACATCGGATCGCATACGCCTTAGCAACGAATGTACACACGCAGTTACTATACAAGGCCAAGCGAGACATCAACGAACGTCCGATGTCAACAATTATACCGCTGCGCTGTGTGTCTGCACCCTGGAACGGATACAAAATGTAACCTACTTTACAATATGCCATCCTCCTCAGTGCTTTTGATGCGGGAATTACAGTGAACAACCATGTACATTCGTAATTTGACGAATGTGAATTCTCTGCGCTGAAACAGTATAAAAATGTTGGGTGAAATTTCGTTCAAAGTTAAATGGCGTTAATGATGCACATGAGTAATACAAATCATTTTCATGTGTGTGTCCGAGACTTAATTTATTTCCTATATTACGCAGTACTGAAAATCTAGTAATTTTGTGTACAATACTGGACATTTTTCCCCCTTTGGTAGCTGGTGTATTCTATATATTTTTTATTTTTGCAGACGCCTCCTCGACTGCTTTTAGACCGTTCGACATTCTTCAAACTGTTTAATGGCTGTTGATAACACCCAAAAGTTTTTATTTAAAAATGGAGATTATCCATTTGCCGAAAATGAACGTACAGATGAACTCGCAAAGAGAGCTGCGACTTCAGATCTTCCAGAAATTTATACTCTATGCCCTATTTCTTATCTGAGGCAAACACTAAAGGAGATTATCGTCAACGACTGGAATGAATACTGGTTAAAATGTGATTGTGGTGCTTTGACTAAGGATTTATATTTCCCAACAGTTTCCGACAGACATAAATGTAAATTGTTTAATCATGTGTTCTCACTCAGTTCTTAACTGGACATGACAAACTTTCAGCTTAATTAGTTCGATTCAAAATCAAATCCACATCTGATTGTATTTGTGGAAATCATCTTCAAGATGTCCCTCACTGTTTATTTGATTGGCCTTTCTCTGTTTTGAAAGATCCGCACTTGAATTATTGCTCACACTTTTTCAAAACCACTTACACATATTCTGATGAATTACAAAACTTACTTATATTTCATGGTTTTCTTAAACAAAATATTTCTAAAGCTATAGGATTCATTTTGATGTTTATTGTTTGTCAGCTTGAAATTGAATTTTGTTGTTTTTTGTAAATTGTGTTATATTCATAAATATGTAAACTATATTCCTAATATACCTTTGAGTAAAATAGGAATAACGAATTGGATAGTAAATAATGTCCAATAATTGTTGTGAAAGTAATGCTATTAACACAATATGTCAAATACATTGCACTCCCTGGAAGGCAGATCTTACCGGCGTGACGAGCAGCAGTTGTAATGAATCTAAAGCTATGCGTTGCGAACCGGACTACCCCTGCGTGTTGTCCCCGGGACTGACGTCAGCAGTTATATACTGCGGGACTCGTAAACTTCATATCCCTTTTAAAGGTGTATGGGATCCGATGTCTGATCATAAGATCTCCATAAGTTGAAACAAATTTGCACCTTTTACCAAACGGAAAAAATCCTTGCGCTTTATAAGTAATTGCAAGTAATATGGTACTCACAATTTCCACAAACATCCCGGTCGTCAAGACAGTGCTAAATTAATTAATTAAAGGTGATAGTTTTCCTTCCCTAACCATGTAACTAACACATATAAAAAGTATTGCTTAAAATGTAACCTTTCAGCAGGAATACACATTTTCAGCTACCCTGAATAAAAATTGGTTTTTAGGAAATTGTATTTGTGTCGTATGCATATATGAATCGCAATACCCAGGCCACGATGAATACCTTCTTTTTATCTGGTTCAGCATTATCCAAACGTTCGTCATCATTGAAATATAGCTAAAGTTAATATTATTATTCCTAAAAGTATTAATTTTTAAATGTAATTCATATTAAAATTTACATTTTACCTTTTTTGGGATAATTTGAATCAATTTAAATTAATCGGAGGAATAAAAAAATAAAGCTATATAGAGTTGAACCTCGTTTACTCGGATCCGACTAAATAGGTCCTCTCAGGGCCGATTCGAGTTAACGAAAATTCGAGTTATCCAGAAAATGACGGATGAAAGGTGAAAAAAGGATGTACATCACTGAAATATTTTAATGGAGATCATAAATGACTATCGACACACTTTCACCTAAAAATACACACACACACACACACACACACACACACACACACACACACACACACACACACACACACACACACACACACACACACACACACACACACAGGCACACACATATAGATATATATTACATGTACTGTAATAGTCTATGTATGTGCATTATTCACAATATAGCTACAATCTAGTCAGTAGTAAAAAAGGCGTGTGCTTCTGCTGTCTCAGTTTACTGTATTGCTTAAAGCAACGTGATATCGCATCCGCTTTAACATTAGATGTTTATTTGGCAATGTCTCGGCTTGACCCTCGAAGTAAAGCATCAATTTCTCTTTGTTTGCTACTACTTGTGCGTGGATCATAACCACTTCTTCATTAACACTGTCTAAATCCAAATGCTCTACACTTTTACTTTCAGTATTACTGCATTATACAATAATGTGTGGCTCTGTAATGGGTTTATAGCCTCCATCATTGTCAACTTAATACCTATTATCAATATCTTCTTCATAAATATTTTTAAAAATTTCTATAAAATCACACACACACATACACATACACACCAGACCACATTTTCATGACTATTAAAGTTTCTCTTTCAACCTGGTATCAAGCAGATAGGGTGAGTGCAATGAATTGGCCCGCTGGCAAGGGAATTCGAGTAATGTATCCACTGAGAATAACAATTTATCGTCTGTAAAACAAGTGTTCAACAAAAACGCTAAAGAACATGTGTATATTTAATTTTTCTGAACTGGTCCAAGTTAAAGGCCCGAGTTAAGGAGATTTTACCGTACATATTTTCAACAAACAAAAAAATCACCCCAAAAAGTATACACTTAAGATATTGGCAACTGATAATAAAGTTTACTCCTAAAATCTTCTGGAAAAGGCTATGAAATCAGTTTTATTTGGAACATAAAAATATATTTCCACAAAATATAACTCCCTTTTAAAACATACAATCTATCCAAAATATAATTTTGGCATTTTCCATTTCCCAGATACCCATTCTTATTGATTTTCAATGTCTCAATACTTTTATTTTAACCAATATGGTGATAAATGATTAAGAGGGGTGCTAAAAGAAACTGTGTCATGCAGAATATGTAGTAGTGAGGTTGGGTTACAAGAAGCATCGTTGGCAAAAACTAGTATAGGGAATAAATTCAAAACTGTGTGCCTGAATAATTAATTGTAGTTCTGAAACGTCATTTTTCTCTTCACAACAGTGTGCTAATAGTGATCAACATTAAAATAACATGAAACTTGTTTGCGGGCTAAGATGCATTGACAAGGGACTTGGAGCTGGTAAAATATTGGATAGGATTATTAACTTACCAAATCCCCCTACACTGTGTTTCAGATATACAACATTTTTAGAAAATAGCCTGCAAAAGTTTGCAGAGAATTCCGTAAGAGCTGTTGCCAGAGAAGCTCTGTTACTAAATAAAGATAATAAAGCTGTTTTAAACAACCTCCAGAGTAAATTGTAAACTATAGTTCTTATAGGAAATTTCAAGGCTGTTTTTCACAAAATTAATTTTTATAAACATTTTCCCCATTTTTCAAAAAATATTGGAGATATAGACATATAACTTTTACAGGTTATAAAAGTAGCTTCAGAAATTCAGTGGATCTGCAAACACACTAATTTAAATAATGAGCTACATGTAATGGTGTTTTAATGCTAAAAATCAAGAAAAAAATAAATAAAATTAAAACAATATACAAATTGCTTCAAATTGTAAATACAAGCTTGATTGTAGACCAATAGCTTCTCAAAGAACCACATAATCTGTTATAAAATTTTCCTGTATGTGCTGCTAATACTTTCAGAAAAAACGGATCATCGAGTTGTATATTTTAACAGAGGTGAGATAGGGTGTACCGTCTCACCTTAATTCCTTTCCAATTGTCACAGAAAGCCTGTGGATATTCAAGGCCTGCATATAGCAACCATTTGCTACTATTATGTAATGTGATGTAGCTATTTTATTACCATTTATTTTGATTTAAATGAAATAGAAATAAATGGTGGTTTTCATAATTGTGGAGTGTATAAGTTAATATGAAAATAATATGTGGATAGCGAAAGTCATGTGAATACAGTGCAACAGGTTTGCTATAATTTGTGCACCTGGAGCGAACGAATTCATGTGATGGAAACAGTAGTTCAGAAACATGCAAGTTAATAGACTACTGGGACAAGCGCTGTTTTGGGTGACACTGTTTCACTTTGGCCATCACTAGCTCACAAAGAAATGCCAGAGTTCAGAGCGAAGTGGATGAGAAGGGTTGGGTAGCTCAAAGTACAAGCTGACGCCTTGCCTTTCTCTATTGAAAAATGTTTCACCAAAAGCGAGAAGGATCTTGACATAATACGGAGTACTGTGGCTTCAGTTCACGCTATTGTGTCGCTATCTCGAGTCCTTCGCACTTTCCTGCTGTTTACACTGAAATCTAGACTTCCTCTTCGCTTGGATATCCGAGCAATATTTCTGATGGCGGAACCACCATTATGTACACCCCAGTACTGCAATTCACATTAAAACTATTATAGTTTTAAGGAGGAATAGTTAGGAATAAGAAATGTGAGATAGGCATAACCCTAAAAAGATATTGGCTTTCTCTAGCTTGCTGTAAATTACTCAGAAAAAGCTTTATTTGCCTTTCCATGCAAAGTGAGATAACATGTTGGACTCGCATTTGGGAGGCTCCAGGTTTGAACCATGGGGCTTTCGGAAGTTTCTCTGGTCGCTAGGCGAATGCTGGTGTGCCGTCGTTGCCGTGCTCGCGGGTGTGTGTATCCCTAGTGTCCGCCACGTAGATTACTTTTTATTTTGTAATTTACGTCATCCAACGTTGTCATATCGGACGATGAACGGAATGGGTGAAATGATGCTCAAATGAGCCCAGGGTCCATAGAGTTTAGAGTTACCTGATATTCGTCGATCAGGATAAGGGAAACCCCGAGAACAAACCTTATCCAGGTAACTCGCCCTGACCGAGATTCGAACTCGGGACCTCTTGAACGTGAGACAGATATGCTACCACCACGCTACCGAGGCGGGCCCGCTGCGTAGAATGTCATGGGCATGGGTGTTTCTGTATAATGTAAATACATGTGTAAAAATAGCCCGCCTCGGTAGCGTAGATGGTAGCATGTCTGCCTCACCTTCAAGAGGTCCCGAGTTCGAATCTCGTTCAGAGTGAGTTACCTGGACAAGGTTTTTTCCCGGGGTTTTCCCTTATCCTCACAGACGAATGTTGGGTAGCTCTAAGCTCATGGACCCTGGACACATTTGAGCATTCACCCATTTCATTCACCGTCCGATATGACTTAACGTTGGAGGACGTAAAATTAAAAAAGAGTGTAAAGATACAGTAAACAAACGAAAATAATAAAAAATACTGTAAACTTAGGGAAAAGAAAAAAATATATACAGGGTGGCGCAGGAAATATCCTACATTGAAAATTGTAGATATAACTTTTAATAACCAAAGTATGTCAATAGTATATGTTTTACATTAATCATAAGAATGTGTATGCTCAGTGAGCGTGCAGTACATGTTCAATATGTCCACCTTGTTGACGCATCATCTCTTCGAGATTGTGACGTATCCGACCACTCTACGACACATGTCTTCCGTTATTCCCCGGAAAAAAGTTGTGATAGCCGCTCGCAGTTGCATTAGAGTGCGTGGTTTGTTGCGGTAGACTGTCACCTTCAAATATCCCCATAAGAAATAATTACAGAGCTTAATATCCGGGCTGTTTGGCGGCCATATTGAACTGCACTGAAAATGTTCAGGATATCAATGGGACATCACTCGGAGCCTGAAATGTTGGTGCAGAAAATCTAGAGTAACGTTTGCTGTATGTGGACGAGCTCCGTCTTGCATACACCATTTGGTCTCCATTGGTAACCCTGTTGCATAAAGAGGCGGAAGAACATTGTTCTGCAAACATGTCCAAGTAGCGCGCACTGTTAACTGTGCCGTTGAAAAAGATTGGCCCAGTGATTCCATGGCTGGATATGGCACCCCATACACTATTTCTCCGTAATTTTCAATCTCTTGTACAACACCAGGAGGTTCCGGTGCTCAAAATTTGATATTCTGCCTATTGACGCTAAGTACAAATGAACGTAAACCTCATCATAATACCCTGTGTTATGAATCACGGCATCATCATCATTCAAGAGCCGAAGTGGCAAACTGTAATCGCCATACTTTGTCATGTTCCGTCAGTTTCTCTAACACTGTCATTTTGTACGGTAATAATTTCAAGTCAACATGAAGTATTCTTTGAAACGAACGACGTGAGATGCCCATTTCGGCTGAAGCTCGTCTCGTGGATTTCCTGAGACTTCGTGTCAAAGCCACTCTGCTGTGATATTCTCTGGAGTACGGATTGTTTTGACACGAGGTCGCTTTTGCTTCAAAATATGGCCATCAGGTTGTAATTGTGTGGTTAGTCTATACACTGTCTGCAGGAAGCCCACCTCATACGAAAATGAACACGAAAACGTCGTTGCGTCGCGTAAAACAACACAGTTTTCACTTTTTGTTCTAGCGTCAACCGCCCTTTGTCCGCCATTTTACTAAACTGAAGCGGTGTAATCACGCATGCGCGATATTGACAATCTGATAAACCATGCACGAACTACGGCTAATTTTCACGTCATTCCAGGGTTGCCAGCCCGCAGTTTATTACACAGTTTCAATGTATGATATTTCGTGCTCCACCCTGTATATTGGTACCGATATTATGGATCAGTTGAATAAATTAGTACTTATAATAAAATCAAACAGAATATATTGTGCATTTTTTTATTGTTAAGGAGCAGTCGATTTGGTAATTCGATTATGAGTCAAATTTCGCAGAAGTAGTCTGGTGGGTGAAAGTATCCAAAGTTGCATAATTAGGTATTGCAGTCTAGCTTGGAATTCTTGGTACATGTGAGAGAATTTCTTTGAAATACAGGTCTACTCAAAAGGAGAGAAATATTTCAAACATTTATTTCTTTCAAACCACAAAAGATAGAAACATGATTCCAACGTTCAAGGGGAGAGAAGAGTTTACGATTTTAAGATAGTTAATATGAGCACCGTGTGTTACACGACAATTGTCAAAAGTGGCTCATTTCTTGCCACACCCAATCAGTTGGTCTCCAGTTATCGAATTCACAGCCCGCCTTGGTAGCGCGGTGGTAGCACGTCTGCCTCACGTTCAAGAGGTCCCGAGTTCGAATCTCGGTCAGGGTGAGTTACCTGGATAAGGTTTTTTCCGGGGTTTTCCCTTATCCTGTAAGACGAATGTCGGGTAACTCTAAGCTCCATGGACCCCGGACTCATTTGAGCATCACTTCATCCATTCAATTCATCGTCCGATATGACTTAACGTTGGAGGACGTAAATTAAAAAAAAATCGAATTCACAGCTTTAATAATTCGATGTCGTAGATCTTCAAGAGTGTCAGGCATAGGAGGAATAAAAACACGGTCTTTTACATAAACCTATAGATAAATATAACAGGGAGTGAGATCTGGAGACCTGGGAGGCCACCGGCAATAAACTTGATCTTCTGCTTCTCCTCTTCCAATCCAACGTCCTGTATTCAAGTAAAGTCGACGTGGTAAGATTAATGAAGCGGGGCACCATCTTGCATGAAGATGAAGTCATCTGAATCTTCAAGTTGGGGAAATAACCAGTTTTCAAGCATGTCTAGATAGGTTAGTCCTGTCACAGTTTTCTTCCTGAAGAAGCAAGGCCCTTGGTTGGATATTGCACAGAAGACGTTCACATTTGTTGAATCCTTTTCATGTTGAACAACTGCACTAGGATTTTCACTGGCCCAAATTCGAACGTTATGGCCATTAACTTTACCGGAAATATGAAAAGTGCATCCATTGGAAAAAGCTAAATTGTCTTCTTACATATATGCACAATCGTAACTTTTGTTGTGGTCGTCAGGGTTCAATGCTTGCAAATACTGCAGTTTGTATGGCTTCAGGTGCAGAAGATGTTTTACAACTTACTATGCCGTTAGTTTAAGAATATTAAGTTCCATGCTTTGATGTGGATTTCTTTGGGCACCTTTCATTTAGTGTACGAATACGCTCGACATTTTCGACCGATGTGCAAGGACGTCCCGTGCTTTTCCTTTTGCAGATGTAACCATCTTCTAGGAATTTTTGCTGCCACTTGTAAATTTGCTTATGTCACCGCGGTTTTTTATTAAATTGACGGCGAAATGCAGGTTGAACTGCAACATTGGAATCTAGTTCTGCTAACTGCAGCACACAAAATGATTTCTCTTGTGGTGTCGCCGCCATTTCACTACAGACAAACCACAACAAACAACAGCATAAATGCGGCCGTGATTGGAACTTCTACCCCCCTCGCGCTATTACAATTGTAAACTTTTCGGTCTCCATGAATGTTGTAATTATGTTTATATCTTTTGTAGTTTAAAGAAATAAATGAAATCTTTCTTTTTGAATAACCCTGTATATATAGAGAGATTTTAGGTTGGAAAGTAGGAAATTTCAGTAATGTAGAAATGAAGTGGCAACATCGTATTATAAGCTAGTGGTGTGTATCTTATAGCAATTATCAAAAGCGGAAGTGATCAGGGGAAATTTGGTCACTGAGTAGGGTAATATGAGGCATAATCTTGGACACTTCTGATCGGATCGCTGGTGGAACAAGATGTAGCCGAACGAGGCGTCATTTCTTGCCTAAATGATATAGTGCGATCCATATAAACCTGAAGCACTTCAATATGCCATAACCTTTGAACCAGTAATAGGACACACGTGCAACTTTGGAAGAATATAATACACAATTGGGAGATTACATTACACCATTCACATCTCAGATAAAATGTTGGAAGTTTCCTCCACCAACATCTAGACATGTTTGCACTCGTCTCACCATATTCTCTGAAGTTTTACGGAGAATATCCTCGCCAATGTTACTCATTTTGGTTCGAATGAATTCCTTGAGAACATCAATTTTGTCCGTGGGCTATTCTTGTACACTCTGTTTTTAGATACCTCCACAAGAAATAATCCGGTGAGGTTAGTTCAGGGGATCTGGGGAGCCACGGACCTTTTGAGATTATTCGATTAACAAAGATACTGGTTACAAGTTTCGCGGTGTCACTAGATGTATGGCTCGTTACCCCATCTTGCTGGAAATAACCTTCTCTCAATTCGATATCATCCAACTGCTCCAGACCGCGCCGTGGCTCAGTGGTTAGACCGCTTGGCTCTCACCAAGGCGGCCCGGGTTCGATCCCAGGCGATCGCAAAATGAGATTTGTGGTGGACAACACGGCGCTGGGGGCGGGTTTTCTCCGGGACCTCCGGTTTCCCCGCCATATCATATCATTCCACCGGTGCTCCATCTTCATCTCATGTATCATCATTGTCACCGCCTGCGGTGCCGTATGTAGTAAATGCGGGCGTTAAAAACACTACACATTTATTTCCAACTGCTCCACAAATGTCTTGAAGGTACCCATATTAACTTCAGTGTCCACAGTCGTATCAAAGAAAATGGGACCAATGATCCATGGATGCTGTTGGAGGACTCTTCCAACATTTTATCTGAGGTATAAACGGTGTAATATAATCCGCTAGTTGTTTGTTATATTTTCCCAAAGTTGCACGCGTGTCCTACTATTGGAAGTGGTTCAGGTTTATATGGATCGCACTAATTACATCCCCCGAATTTCTTGTACCTTTATTTGACCTCACATCTCCTTTCACTTCATAAATATGTTGTTGAGTGGAATCAGCGAGTGTCAGCAAAAGTCTCTGCCTTGCATGGCAGGGAAACAAGATGCTCTAAGTAATCTTCGTCAGCCGGATCATGGGTGGTCTCTAAGTCCAAGTCATTTTTGCGGGATCTGTAAGCTTGCAGGGTGAAGGGGGCGGTTGTAGAAGCTGACACCGGGGAATTTAAATCTGAAACACAAGATCCCGGCTCTCTACTGTCGTTTCTCCTAAATCATGCTACCTCTATCTCCTTTCACACCACTCTTTCCTCCTAGGAAGGCCACGTTAGTAGCACTGGCAGAAAAATTTTCTATTGGCCAAGCTACTTTTAATTCCTTGACTGTGAATTATTCCTATATTTGGTGCCTTTGCCTAAGTGGTCAGTCTTCTTCCATGTCCTCATACCAGTTCGTCCGATCATGTTTGATGTGGGCGAACTTAGTTCTCCTGCAGATCTTACTATGGTCACTCTATGTTACTGAGGAGCCCTTCTGCATGTGTCACAATAACTTCAATACACAGTTTTAAGAAGCATGTTGAGCTTTGGCACATGTCTGAGACTTTAAAGAAATATTAAATAAAACTAAATTTCGAGAGCATATTAATCACCGGCTTATAATATTGCGAAGGATTCTGTTATATAAGTATATTAAAATATATCTGAGAATTTCGAAGGGATTATGGTAATAATACATATTCCGTCCATATTTATGTTAATCCAAAACATGTGTTAAGAATTTTTTACTTTTATAACCTTCTTTTACTATTTCTACCACCTAGTATTAGACAGAGATGCACCGTACTTGATCGAAACGTCTGTATACAATGCACTACCCTTTGACATGCACTGAGTAAAAAAAGGTTATATTTGAAGGAAAAAGGAGGGATGTATTTGCATATATACAGGTTGTTTCAAAACGACACCAAACGATGATAGCCGCTGCGTAGTTTATAGCTTATGTAGTCCGAATTTCGGTGTCAAAACTTCGAAATTCTATTGAGTATAATTTTATGTAGCATTAAATATTACATGATTTTGTGATTAGACAGCGCATGGAACCTCCAAGTTTTTATTGGGACGCACCGGCCACGAAAACAAAGAACATTAATCCTTGCTCCTTATCAGAGACCCTAGCCTACCTGTCAGGTAATGGGGTAAAGTGCAGTTATTTGTGGAAACGTCGACTAATAAATCCGACAGTTGCAAAGTTGCTCTTTAGTGTAAAACTACACATTCCGACCTAAGAGGATTTTGCGCGTACTTAGATAGCAAATCCAAGCAATATGGAGCTCTATACGATCACCGAAATGACGGATATGGTTTTCATGAATGGAAGAGCTGATGGGTGGTCAACGAACGCACGATTAATTTAATGTTATTAAGCGTCTACAATATGAATTGTAAGAACAGTGACATCAATGATACTATTTATCCGTTTAACTTCCGAGCATTTTCTTATGATCTTAATTTCACAATACTTTCAACCACTTACTGTAAATATCAACAGCTTCCTGTACAGTTACAAATGCTGTATTTAGCATTATCAAATACGTGAAATAAAATGCTCGTCTCATTGTACAAGTCATCTACTTTTGGTTCATTTATTTACATTTCTTTGATGTTGCTTTCTGTTCTGTTTGTCATTGAATGCTTCCATCCGCAAACTCACTAGCATTAACTTACCTCTAGAAGGTACAGTTTGCATATGTCCAGCAGCTTATTTGCCATCATGGAGTACTATAACGGAATTTTGGAACACGTTAAACACTCATAAGCAGTCATAAAGTAATGGCTTCTTTATTACTGTTTGATAAGCCAAAGATATCCTTAATAGTAGCACGCTACTGCGGAGTATGCCGGTATGTTTACAAACAGCTACAGCATACGGCACGGCGTGTGACCCATATCTGCGAATTACGACAGCGTGAGGCACGCGTCGTTGTTCCTGTCACGGCCTAATCCACACTCATTCTGGTGCATTTTTGTGCGGCTCTGTTGGCGGTAAAAACTATCTATATGTGTGACACAGAACCTGAGCTACTACTTCTATATATTCGTTTGGTGTCGTTTTCAAACAACCTGTATAAAGACATCAAGTGCGGTTCTACAAATACTTTTGTGCCGTCAGTTGGGAAGTAAGTGTTGCGAGATATTGGAGACGTCTTTTGCTCGATTGTTTAGAGAAGGAAGGGTTTACCTAGCACGTATTTCATTACGCGATTCCGTCACAAAATGAAGGAAATAAGTCATAGTGATGTTTGAAATACTTCGCATTACTCAAGTGACAGTGTAAAGTAGGTAAGTCTAAAATATGAAAGGAAGCCATGGAAAATTAAAAAGAAAGTAATAGTGAACTTCCAGCAGCTCTCTATACTATTTCAAAGGTTGAACAACAAAGGAACTAAAAACAGGTATTTTAGAAAAAATATTAGTTTAGAGTTCTCTTGGGCTTATTATTGACAAGGCTAAACAAAATGGGCAAGAGACATACACAGGATCAAAGGAGAACACATCCTAGGTGAATTATGGCTTACACGAGTTTTCAACTGAATAACCTAAGAAGAGATTGAAAATCTCAGATCAAAACAGATTTTGATATAAACTTTGGCTGGACGAAGATGAACTTCAACTTACGCGAAAAATAAAGTGTACGGTAGAAATACTGACCCTATATATGGAATTGTAATTATTTGTAATACTGAGGAATGAAGTATTTAAAATAAAGTGATGTACGTGAAAATGTACTAAAAGTAAAACAAACAGATGGTCAACATGTTTAATAATTTATTAATAAAACGAAAATTTAGTAACAGTAATGTCATGTACCCCTTTTTATTTCTAAAGCTAGTGGAATTCATAGCTAAGACAATTAGCAAAAACTTAATTGCAGTTCTCTACGCTCCTGATTTTGGAATAAAGCAGCGACTTAAATTTAACACATTGTCTCAAAACATTGCAATTAAAAACGAAAGCAAAAAGCAGTGCATAATTAAATTAATGATTTATATGAAATGCTTTAACTGTGTACAAAAATTGTACATTTCTGGCTCAATAAACTGCTGTACTAAACACAAAGCTATGCTTTCAAATAGGTGCAAATCACTAATTCCTCTTCCGTTGTTGGGGAAAGCGTCGTTGTTTGGATACAGGATAGAGGAAAATGGAAACATAATTAAAGGATTAAGGGGCTTTGTCGTAAATTATTCAGCAGTAATTTAGTTTACGGCTGACAAATAGGAAAATGTTAGTATTCAGTAACCTTGATAGTCGAGTGAAATATGACATAGGTTTTCCCCAAGCGGAATGTTTAAATTATACATGAAACAATTCATGACTGTTAGTATTTATGTTTCAGTTAGTATTAAATGCAGCAAAATAACATTTTGTGACAGGTCAGATTAATAGGTTCGTGTTTGCAGACTTTCAAAGACCTACAGGAGTGAATAATGCAATAAATAGATGCACAGACCCTAGCATATTTCCCTACTAGTAAAATGTACAGCTTCGCTACCGTTATCGGGGTGGTTATAGGTCCTCTCTCCCTGCCTTTCTGCTCTCTCTCTCTCCCTCTGTCTCTCTCCGTCTTTCCCTTTTAATGCTCTTCCTATTTATTGTCCTCTCATTAATTGTGCTTTCCTCTTCCTATTTGGATTCCCGTTTGCTATTCTGTTCCGCTGTCCCATATCTCTTCCTCTCTCTCTCTCTCTCTCTCTCTCTCTCTCTCTCTCTCTCTCTCTCTCTCTCTCTCCAGTTATATCGCCCTCTTTCTCTTATTTCTCTGTGCAACGGACAGATTATGTGAGATTTTGAAAATGGGTAAATTAAGTCTGTTTCCTGGTATGTTAAAATTAAAAGGAAAGTAAAGGGTTTTTTAGTGTTCAAAATTGTGGCTTAAGCCCATCTCTCAAGAGGTTCTGAGGTCGAATATCGATAACTGGCTCGCGCGTTTTTTCTGATTAACACAAAACGGTTAATTCATTATACACTATACGTATATATTAGCACCCATTGTATTTCCAAGTTCAGAATCCTTAAAATATCTTTATGGTTTAGTGCTTATGCTTTGGTGTGTTAGATATGCTGTCATCATTAATTTTCGTGGAAACCCTTGTATATTTGTAAAGGTTGTTTTGGTTTAGGCCCAGAGAGATGAAAAATGTTTAAATATGTGGTTTAATAATCGACATGCACATGCTAAAATGAATAAGGAAAGAAATTGTTAGAATTCAGTAGGTCATGAGATGATGCAACATGCAAGTGATATGACGTGAATGTTTTATGATTGGTAGTTTTAAAATGAGATCATGTAATGTTTGACGTGGACCAGTGAAAATTAAGTTTGATTGTTAATGATGACGAGAGAGTGAAAAATCATTAATCTTGGCAAAACAGCTAGGAAAGAAAGCGTCTTTTGATGGAAGAACTTTATGGTGAATCGATGTAAATTCAGTGCTGCGACGAATCCTTGTAAAAGAGGTATTGCCGCTTTCTGTTATTTGTAATCAAGGTATACAATACTATGGTCAAGTTCTATAGGAAAAATTGTATAAATAATACACATTAAATTGAACATCTTGATATTTTAGGGTAAAAAGAGTTTATTGGTATAAAAGTTGATTTAGAAAACTTAACCTTTCACTCGCGACCACGTCTGAAAAATTCAAGAGTTCTCATAGCACAGACTGAAGCAGATCAGGAGATTTTTTATATACATCAATACATAAGTGTGCCAGATTGGACCAAGAAGGGTTAACAACTTGTGGCTTCGTCATCGTCTTCCCGGGAGGGTGAATACAACACACAGAACCTAGTCACAACGCAGGACGACAGGTGAGAATAATCCCGTTCCACATGATCGCCGCAACGCGGGGGCTTTGAGAACACCATAATCCCGCTTCATATTAGAGGGGTGGAAATTATATACTGTATAATAAAAAATTTCTAATTTTAAATTCTTGTCGAAAGGCATTCCCATAGGGGAGAGGATCCGTCCCCTTCAGCTCCCGTGGTGCGGACGCTGCGGACCCCTAGCACTCGTGGTACCTTTGATGTTACTAGAGCAACCTCGGGCCGCACATTCGAGCCCCTCCCTGATGGGGAGTTGTTTGGATTGGCTTGGACTCGAGAGGGCAGAGGTTCCCGATATCCGTGGGAGATCGCGTACGTCTGCGGACGGGGTTGATGGAAGCCATTAATTCTCCGGCGTACTAGCCAGCATAGCTAGTAGAAGGTGTGCTAGATCACCAGGCGGCCCCACCGAGGTCATATCGGTAGTCTTTCCATTTTAGAGTTGGCGCGCGGAAGTGGCGTATCCAGTCTTGAGTCCACAGTACCAGATGGGGGGATTGTTAGTCTCTAGGTCATGCCCTATGGAAAGCCCCACGGAGGCGCCGGGCGCCCTTTTGGGACAGCTCGGTAACTCCCTGGTCGAAGGAGGCCTGAGGCCTTGTTCCTACGGGCCCAGGACTAATGGGAGTAGAACACCTGGAATTAACTTAACTGTCGAAAGGCATGTGATTTAGTCTTAGAAAATCTAAAAATTTACGTAAGTTGAACCGTACATTTTTCATTCTCTATAATTCCCATAATATGAATGGAGTATTCCGTTCCAAAACGCTCTTATATCAAATTTCGGGTAAAAGTATTCATTTCTGAGTATTCGAATGGGAAAAGGCTCTAGAAAAAGAAAGAGTACCTTGAAAATTTAGGTAATACTGACAGTAGAACTAGTCTGTCCATGTGAAGTGGTTAATGTAGATTTAAATATGTCAAAAAGTATGACATCTACTTTATTTAAAGCATAATGTCTTTAATATATCAGCCTGGCATAATAATGCATGTAGTAAACAAAAATATAATTAGGGAACAACCACAATAAACTGTTGAAATATATAACTGCATGATTTATTTACTTCTCCCTTGGCCTCAAGAATCATTTATGGTCCAATACAGGAATTTATGTTGTATCTACGCTTGTGTTATGCATGTCACCAATTTTATATGTTCATAACCTCAAGTTCTCTTCACAGTTCTTTGGCACCTCTATATGTATTTAGTGTAACTTAACGGCATGCAAAATACTAACCAAAGATTTTCGTAAAAATTTAACGTTTTAGCGAATACTACTCTGAAGTATGCCCCTTAAATTTGACAATATTTTTGTCATCACTCTTGAAGACTTATAAAATATGGAGGCTGATATTGATAAGTGTAGGTTTGTATTTTCAGATCATCTCTGGTCATTATTTTTCATCAGTAGATAAAATATAAAACAAAATTTCATCATCATCAATTTTCACGGTTTAAGCCATCAAGACTCGTTCCGGTCTCATAAATTTTAAATTAAGTGTTTTGTCCATCGCTTTCTTGGTCTATCAATACTTCTTCTACCTAATGCTTTGTAATCTAAAACTAATTTTGGAATAGGGCTATCATTCATTCTTTTGACTTGTTCCTACCAGTTATTTCTATATTTTTTTATTCTATCTGAAGGCTTAAAAGCATTCAATTCTTTTCGAATGTCTTCACTCATTTGCTTATCTAGTAGATTACAACCTGCTCCATTTCTTAAACACTCCATTTCCACTGTTTTAATCACTACTTTTGTTTGTTTGTTTTTTGTTTAAGTCCAAAATTCACCACCATATAATAATATAAGAACTACTATTACTTTATAAAACTTAAATTTAGTCTCTCTTCTCGTATTTTTAAGATTCCCTTTATGGTGCCACATATATACCATCAAATTTGTTGATTTTATTTAAAATATGACTAGTTTTAAAATAAGAGATATTGCAACCAGGATCATTAAAGCAGTTGAGTTTTTCAAAAGGTTCTCCTTCTAATAATATTTTGGCTCTTGTGGTATTGGATCCCTTGAAAACTAAAACTTCAGTTTTGATTACAGATATTGTTAAACTTTATTGACAGACGTTTTTTGTTGACCATTTTCTGAGCCAGATATGTCATTGGAATTTCATTCCGGAGGGGATTCGGAACGTACGTCACCACGCTGGGTCCATTGTTCCTATGCCCCGAAGTGGGGGCACCCCCGGGAGGAAGGATGAAGTGAAGGAGACAGAGCGCGTCCGACCCTGCAGTACAGAGAGCAGGGTCCCTACATTTTACTTGGATAGAGCCCTCCCTTAACAGGCCAGGACAACGGACACGCTCCCCTATAGCGACACGGCAACGAGCCCAGCAGCCGAGCCCCAAAGGTCCCAAGCAGGCGATCCGAGCCCCATAGGTCCCTGGCTGTTTTGTCCCGAAATTGTCCCAGCAGAGGCGCTGAAGCCAGCACCCGACTTACGGAGGAGGAAGTATTTTTCCTCAGAGTAGATCATCCTGCCATGCACAGCCGAGACACCCACCGAACCTGTAAGGTGACCCTGTAAGATGACCACCAAATGAGAGATGTTATGAAATGATAATGGAGATGAAATGGAAGGGCAGGAAATTTGGGCGATGTAATTAACCTACCCAGCATTCGCCTAACGTACCGGGAAAACCCCCGAAAAACCATATAGGTCATGTAGGTCAGCCACGGGAATCGAACCCGTGTCTCCTGAATTCGTGCCACAGACGAAAACGCCTGAGCCATCCCGCTCGGTGAGCTAGATATGAGAACTTGATCGTCTACAAATAATAAAGTACATAAATATATATTTCTAATTATAAAATGCGAATCTAATTTTGTCGGCCAATAAGATACGGTATCGTCAGTACAAATATTAAAAAGTGACGGTGAAAGTGGGCACCCTTGTCTTACTCTTTTCTTTATTGTTGCCATTAGATCTGTCTTCATTTCAGTTACTCTAAATATCTTATTTTCTACATGTAAACTTCTTATTGATGATGATGATGATGATGATGATGATGATGATGATGATGATGATGATGATGATGATGATGATGATGATGATGATGATGATGATGATGATGATGATGATGATGATGATGATGATGATGATGATGATGATGATGATGATGATGATGATGATGATGATGATGATGATGATGATGATGATGATGATGATGATGATGATGATGATGATGATGATGATGATGATGATGATGATGATGATGATGATGATAGTTGGCGCTACAGGCCATGTAGGCCCTTGGCCTCCCTAACCACCCTCTTCCATTCTACTCGGTCCTCTGCTTTTCTTCTCCAGCCTTTAACCCCCAACTTTCTCAAGTCGTCTTCTACATCATCTACCTATCTTTTCCTGGGTCTTCCTCTTCTCCTTCTGCCATCCAGCTTTCCTATGAATATATTCTTAACTACACTGGTTTCCGGCATTCTCTGCACATGTCCAATCCACCTTATTCTTCCTTGTTTAATTTTCACTACTACGTTTGGTTGTCAAAATAGGCACTGTAACTCCAAGTTAGACCGCATTCTCCATCCGTCCAAGTCCTTTATCACTCCAAATATATTTCTCAGGATCTTCCATTTCCACCGTAATAACCATTGTTGTTCTCTGGTTGTCAGCACCCAGCTTTCTGAACCATACATTACTATTGGTCTCAGTACATTTGTATATATATTTTAAATTTAGTGTTCCTACTGACGGTCCTTGATTTAAACATATTCTGCAAGGCATAGAAACATCTGTTACCACTTGCTATTCTTTCTTGAATTTCCACTGATGTTTTATTATCCACTGTTACTATAGATCCCAAGTATTTAAATATTTCCACTCTTTGGCATTCTTTCTCATGTAATTTAACTGTAAAAAAACTTCTTATTGCTATTATCAAATTTTGGGGTACACTTTTCTGCTTCATAGTACTCCATACTTTTATTTACCTTGTCAAAGGCCTTCTCGAAATCTATAAAATAAATCAAAATTTACGTAACCAATTTAAAGAGAAACTATGAAAATAAATGCTAGAAAGCAGTGAAATGTCATTGTTTAATTCACATCTGCGTTTTAATAAGTTAGATGAATACAATGTAAACAGCATACTGTTGGTTTGGGATTTGTTTAAAATCACCTAACTCTAAATAAAAACGTTAATATAAGTTTGAGAGCTCTTCAAAAAATTAAAATAAAAGTAATTGCACGGATATGTAGTATACCTTTATTTGACTGGCAGAACCAACAATGCGAAATGACTGAAGAGCATGCCTACATTTCAAAGGTCTATACGAATTAGCCTATAACACTCACTTGCATTCCTAAAAATTTCTAGGATAAATGATGCTACTAATTTGTTTTCTTTGACCTCAAACAACTGCTGATATTGTTTGGTCAACAAATTAACTATTCTATTACTGCGATGCGTTTTTGATCTATCGATTACAACATATTGCTCGTTAAGAGGGAAGCAAATGAAAGTACAGACCATTAGTAACATACCGAAGCATAGGATTCATACATTTTAGAAAAACCAATATCATTCGCCCTACATCATCTCCCGAAAATAGATCCATGTTGACAGTGACAACATATGTGGTTTCCAGAATGAAGATAAACACCAATTTATCTTTAAAAATGATGACAGATAACTTTGACAAGAGTAACATTTGCTGCCATGTTGTAGGCTTCCCTGCATGTTGGATAAAGCAATTCTTTCCCGAGTAATTATGACTCTAAATTTGGAACTCTTTGAGTTGTCCAATCCGGATGAGATATCTGCGTTATACCTTAATCAGAATCCAACAGAATCGACCGTTTCAAGCATTGATAATTTTCGTCTTTCATTCTCTGATGTGTGTGTATGTTTCTTTGAGTGTTTGCGTGTGCGTGCGTGTCGGGCTGGATGGCTCAATTGGTTAAGCGTGGCTCACTCATCCCAAGAGCGTGAGTTTAAAAACCGGCCTGGGCCGATGTTTTCCAAAGTATTGTCTAAAGCGAAAACCTCATGTAACTAGACGGAATAATGCATTCAGGCGCTCGACAAAAATAGAATGGAGGATTACAAGGAGCCTAAGTGGAAAAAGGTTATCCATAACTCATCTAAAACAATATAAAATAACTAGCTGAATATTTTATGAATACCCTCTAAAACTACTGTTGATTGATTAAAGCTAAATAAACAAATAAATAAATTCTACCACATATGGTAGGATTAGCACAATGTATTTTATTCTGACAGAGTGAGCTAGGGAGATAAATTTGCCTTTGTATCTATTCCTACTTTCTCTTTATTATGAACCCCAAGCCCTTTGCAACCCTGTATTATCGATCACAATATATTTTATTTACAAGAACGAAAGTTATGAATTTAAAGGAAATGCTCAGAATTTTACCAACAATATTTTAAATGTTAAAAATTACACATTGCATATAAAACATTCCATTAACATAAAGCTTATCTAGTCACAGATTGCTGACAGAAATATGAAGTTTTAATTAATGTTTTTGATAATACGTATGTGGTTTAGAAATTTGTAGCTCATAGAAAACTCAAATTATATTGCATCAAATCTCTACTATGTGTTCCAAATAGGAAGATTTCTGGCTTGTAGCGAATCAGATGCGTTAGAGCCTTCAGTGTTGCCACCTCGTTACACCCACACTCTTTATATTTCCCTCTCTCTCGCACAGTTGCGAGTTTTCTTGGCGCTAGATGGAAGGGAACCCAAACTGAATTTTCCAAATCTTTATAACAATGCAGTTTTTCAAATTACAATTGCAACATGGATATTCGTATATTACGCACATGTTTTAAATATATAGTTTAAAAATAATTATAGTTTATGAATTACCTATTTTTCTAATCCAATGAAACCGCCAGCGGCATATCCATATAGCTATGAATGTCACTTGCGTTAAGAGAAAATTCGTCATTGTCACTGTCTTCATCGTCTGAGTGTTGCAAGTTTATGATGATATGCCCCAAAATCTCGTCACGTGTTATTTCTTTCCAAAAGCAGTGGGCTTGTAGTTTATCTGCATGCCTCATGCAGTTTTCCCAGTATTGTGCAACCTTGTCAATTTCTTGGTCAATAAGTTGTTCAGCGTCAGTCAGTTTAAAATTATTATTTCTGTTTGCAACGTAATTTGAGCCCATATTAATTCAATTGGATTGTTCTGGTAGTGGTAAGGGGTAAGGTGGTTTATAAAAGCTCGTGTCTCATTTCAATTGTAAGCTGATCCATCTCATACACATTCCCGGGTTTTAAACGGAAGAACAACTGAATAATGCTGTTTTGAACTCTGTACAGTAAATAGAGATTACGTACGGTTCATGAAGAAACAGTGTGACATGTCACGTTCGGGCGATGTACCATTCTACAAGCCAGCAGGAAGTGTATTGTTTGCTCTTGTTCGAATTTAACAAACACCTTGGTTGATTCAAAGTAATTATTTTATCACGCCATTTCAAAAGTTTACGTTTCAGTTCTGAGTAACTACAAATATACTTACACACATATATGCCACCCAATATTGATATCCATCATAATTTTAGTTAATTGATGGAAATTAATCATTTTTCCACACTAGCCGTATATAGGCTAAGATATTCGATGGATAGAGTCAACATGAAAAATTCAATGCCATGACCGGGATTTGAACCACGGATCTCCTGGTTTCCGTCCAGTCGCTCTTAACCTTTGAGCTACCATGGCCAACGCATCGTCCTGACATTACATTCTCCAGTTGACTCATATATTTCCCGGTAGACCACTAGGGGCTTTCGCATCCGAGATACACCGTTTGTGGCGACTTACTATTGTAAGTACTTAAGTCCCAGGCTTCATCATTTAACTCTTATTATTTTAGTTAATTGATGGAAATTAATCATTTCTCCACACTAGCCTGGGACTTAAGTACTTACAATAGTAAGTCGCCACAAATGGTGTATCTCGGATGCGAGAGCCCCTAGTGGTCTACCGGGAAATATATGAGTCAACTGGAGAATTTAATGTCAGGACGGTGCGTTGCCCATGGTAGCTCAAAGGTTAAGAGCGACTGGACGGAAACCAGGAGATCCGTGGTTCAAATCCCGGTCATGGCATTCAATATTTCATGTTGACTCTATCCATCCATCATAATGCTTAGTTGCGATGCATTGTTATAATTTAATAGTGTTTTATTTATTTTTATTGGGAAAACTATTTGAGCTGAAAATATGGGCTTATGCGGTTATGTTAGATACATTACTATGTACCTTCCTCATGGGTCAGTTTTTGCAAAATCTGAATTTGTGTCTCAGGGCGATTGGAGATTGATTAGGTTGGCGCTCGTCACACACCACTTAGGGGAAATGCCATACGACAACACCGCAGGACCCCAATTGGTTGCTCACCTGGTAGTGCTCTAGGATAAACATCATCCCATTTGAAACACACAACAGTAATCTTGTGTGCCATTCACTAGTGACGCAGAGAATTAGTACGTCACAGTACTTCTGACTAAAAAAAATTGCTAGGTAACTAATTATTTCTGCCAATCACGACTTTTTATCTCGTATTTTTATCACGTCGCTAGCACCTGTTAATTAATTTGCGAGCGTCGCTTGTTTATCGCACAGATATTTAAAGTTATCTTCACTAAAAGAGCACAAGAAATATTCACAGAAGCAGTTAGATCAATTAATTTTTTGTTTTAATTAAACTTCTTGTACATCTTTTAATTACTTTATATTTTTTATTTCAATCGTAAAATAGTGAATTAAATCACATCTGAGTTTTGGTTTCCTTTAAAAAATTAATGAGATTACTGTTGAAAATTCTAGATTAAAGACATGGAGTTATTTTATCTAGTACTGATTATTTAATTACTGTTATTGCAGCAATACGAACGAGCCTAAATATTCTAAAATGCGTCTGTGCAGCGTTATATTTGAGGGAATTTTAAACTATTTAGAATTATCACCCTGCTATTAAAGTGTAAACAGATTGAGTGGTCAGTTATAAATATAACTGATATTTAGTTATTGAATGAAAAAATATGTTTTGAAAGTGAACCATTTAGACTGCCTTTAAAAATTGTGTTTATGTTCCGAATATATGCACATATTTGTGCTTCTATACAGCCAAACATACTCTGCCAGCTCCTTTATTCTTACTTTATTCCATTTCTCTTTATATCTTATTTTAAAAACAAAATACAAACGGCATCTCGGAATATTATATTTTCATTCGCAGTGGATGGCATACAACTGAACAAAGTACCGTAAATTTCTCACCGCCACGCGCACAGTGAGTAAATTATTTTATATGCTTTCTTTGTCACAAAGAATTTCAAAGGATTTTTAAACGCACATCGCTGAACGGATATGTAATTCGTATCGCTGGCTACGAATGCGAAGCACGAGAAATAAAACGCACTTGTAGAACATCGCAAAAATATATTTTGGCTCTCTGGTGTGCTATTTGAACGTTTTCTCGAACTGGTACAAAACTGTCGAAATTCAAACATCTTATGAAAGAGCAGCAAGTGAGAGAGGAAAAAAGACCATTCTTCAGAGTGTGCATTCAAGGCATGAGATAAAAGGCTTCTGTTTCCTTTAGTCGTAGAACTGCACTATTCATTTGTCATTTGTTCCTTAGAAGCACAGTTTCATTTTGCTGTCTAGGTGAGTTTTATTGTAAAGTATTTTCGGCTTTTAAAAATGAAGAAGTGCTGCAGCAAAGTGATTTTAAGATACTTTGGTTGTAGAAAACTGTATAAACGTTGATGGAATAAACAAGATGTTACACACGGTGAGTATAAGTACGAAAACATGCTTGCAACTTTTGACAGTTATCTCGGATTTTTCGAATATTTAAGAATTTTTTCTAAATTGTTCTGATAAAAGTAATTTGTACCAAATAGGAAATGTGAAATTGGGTAGACTACGGAATTCAACTCAATTTTTTTCAATTAAATTTTATTGCTCTTTATAACAAATTTAAAACTTGTTTAAGATCATAGTCCAGTTAAAAATAAATAAAGACAATCAATACAATTACAAGTAATAACAGTTAAAGTGCCAAAATAATAAATAAAGATGATTTTAATACAAATATATTTAAAAGTTACTGCAGGTCAATTACACTATAATTATCATTCAAAAATTCTTCCATGTCATAGTCAGCTTTTGATTTAAGAAAATTAGTTAATATATGTTTAAAATTAGGTAATGGAGTAATATTTCTAAAATTTATTGCTAATTTATTGAATAATTTACTGCCAATATAATCAATCTTTCTCTAATATAATTTTAATCTATGTGATTGGGTTATAAAGTTCTGTTTTCCTCTAAGTGTTTTAGTTATGAGTAGCTGAATATTGAGGCAAAGACCTATTTCGTATATGCAATATGGATTTTAATATAAAGATACTGGGAAGGGTTAGTATTGAAATTGAATGCTGCCCTTTGGCAGATTGGTTATGTATCTGATGGCTCGTTTTTGTAATGTAAAGCTTTTTTGAGATTGGCTTTATATGTTGATCCCCACAGCTCTATGCCATATGTAATAATTGAATGAATGAAAGCGAAATAGACTATTTTGGCAGTTTCAGCTGATACAAATTTTGATATATTATGTAGCACAAAAAGGGCTGATGATAATTTCTTTTCAGTTTTATCAATATGTTCTTGCCATGTTAGTTTACTGTCAACTGTTAAACCGAGAACATCAACTTTATTGATAGGTAGAATCATATCATTGGCGTGAATGATACAACGCGAATTAAATGTTACGTAATATTGTTGCTATTGGTAATTACAATAATGCAACTACGTAATGTGGTGACGTGGACCAATAAAAGAGAAGTAATTCAGTTATTCAAGAAAAATCGTGTGTAGAGAACCCAGAATAATCAGACAGCTTAGCGACACTTAGCAAACAACGGTCCTGAGAGTAAGACATGTTTTTGGTTTCGCTCTGCAAGTTTGAAGAAAAACGTTTTAGTTGGAAATGCTTTTGAGTTGCACTAGTGGCGTGTGACAGGAATATAAAGTTCATCGATGCAACAAAAACAATCTTTAATAGGACATCGTCTACGTCATTTAAAATTGTATCAGTGTTTATTAACAGTTTTGCGGTATAAATTCCACTATATTTAATGGAGAATAATTGTTTATTTTGCAATAATTGCAGCATAAAATACTTTCACTCCGATACTGCGACCAGAGATAAGACTCATTGCTCTAGAGCGTCGAGGCATCTACAAGAATTCTACCAGATCGTCACCAAAGGTGAGAGTAATTAATCATCCATCATCACGCCTTTTGCAAATTATCTGTTGCAAACTGATCGCCACAACGCGGGGTTTATAGAAAGTCGATTTCTACCATAACGCATTTTGTACTCACGATAATTTTCTGTCACAAACTTTGTTGATATGGTTTTGTGAAGTGATATGTGTTTAGAAAAGCTATGAGATATCAACATGTTTTCATATGACAATGATTGTAAATAGGGCGGAATCTCTTATGGGACATTTTCGGGGTGTCTTCAGGTCTCAGAACGTACAGCTGCATGCTTCTTTTAACTTTGATTTAAATCTGTTAGGATGTATTACTGCATATGAAATATAAACCAAACAAACATTCATAACAAAATTAGTGGTTCTGTGTTGTAACTCATGATGAATTCTCTCCAAAAGGTGTTTAAAAGGGCCTCCATTTACCACCAAACAATGCCAAACACTCTCTTTTAAATTGGTTAATGTATCGTTGTCCTTCTTTAAGTTGTGCCATTTCTATTTTCAGGAATATTTCGTAATTAATTAAGCATTCTTGTCCTTATTAGCTTAGCTTTTTTCTGTTTTTGTTCAATCCAAAGCCACATATTGAAGTAGCCTACTGTATTGTTTAATTCAAAACCTACTCAATTTGAAGTTATGATGCTTACTACACATGCAGTAAGGTCCTAATAAAATTAAATTGCACTTTCAAAGGGTATTTGTTTCCACGTTCTGAGGACTGGAGGAGGCAAAAACAAAGAAATATTGCCATTTAGCCCAAAGAAACTCACACCCTTTATTTCTAATCGCAGCAGTGTGAGTGCAAGTTGATATCTTACAGCTGTTATAAAAAAAATATCACTTCAGAGAGTTGCAACAGCGGAGTTAAAACTTTACTCTCCCGGCATAGTACTTAAAACATAAAATTTCCAAATATAATTTAGTTAGGTTGCTTTGTAATATTTATAATTAGACATTGGAGCCCATACGTCTTTAATGGGATATGAAATTTACAAGTGTTGCAGTATATAACTGCTAACGTCAGTCCCGAGAACAACACGCAGAGCCTGTTTGGGTTGGCAACGCGCAACTTTAGCTTCCTTACAACTATTGCTCGCCAAGCACTGCCTTTCAGGGAGTGCAAGGTGTTTGACATACTGTGTTAAAAGCATTACCTTCACAACAATTATTGGAAAGTATCCATTTTATAAATCAAAAGTTCTAGGTATTATCAACAACTATTAAACAGCTGAACAATATACTTTCGAGCAGTCTAAAATCAGTTGAAGAGGTGTCTACAAAAATTAACAATATAGAGAATTCACCACCTACCAAACGAACAAAAAATCAATTGTCCAGTATTCAACACAAAACTACTGGATTTGCAGTGTTGGGTAATATAAGAAATAAACTAAGCCTCGGACAAACATATTAAAACGATTTGTACTACTCATATGCACCATTAACGTCATGTGACATTGATCGAACTTTCCCCCAATATTTTTATATTGTTTCAGTGAGAGGCTAAGAAAATTTGCATTGGACAAGGTTATTCTCTGTAATTCCTACAACGAAAGCAATGAGGAAGATGGCATATTATTGTAACGTAGGTTACATTTTGTATCCGTTCCGGAGTGTACACACACACACACACACACACACACACACACACACACACACACACACACACACACAATGCCCTTTTTTGTAATTTTAGGTCCTCGAACATTAAGTCATATCGGACGGTGAATGAAATGGGTGAAATGATGCTCAAATGTGTCCAGGGTCTATGGGGTTTAGAGCTACCCGACATTTGTCTGTAAGCATAAGGGAAACCCCCGGAAAAAGCTTATCCAGGTAACTCACCCTGGTCGAGATTCGAACTCGGGACCTCTTGAACGTGAGGCACACCTACGCTACCGAGGCAGGCCACAATGCTTCAGTATACTTGTTAACTCAGACGTTTGTTGATGTCGCACTTGACCTGGTATAGTTCCTGTGTGCGTACATTGATTGCTAAGGTGTACGGGATGCAATATTTGTTTATAATATTTCTGTTTTAATATACCTTTAACAAAAACTAGATGTTTGTAGCATGGGCATGACAAATGACACAGTTAGCCTTATTTGACCCTTCAAAATAAAATAATTCATCTTCTGGTTTCCCTTTATTGTTACCATAACCTCAAAACGTACTCAAAAAGTGGGCCCATATTGGTTCATTTGCATCAAAAACACCTAATTAATTTTGTTGTCATAATTGCTGTCCACGTCTGCACTATTGGCACATGATATTAAGGGACCAGCACCTTAATATGTATTTGGTATTAGTTTAAGTTATTCTTTGTAAAATACTTCATATTATTAGCATTCCCATTAGGAACAATTTATTATAGCAAACAGGTGTTTGGTCTGTGATAGAGTCGACCTTCTTCACGGTGAATAGTTCCAGCCAGCGTATAATTCGTTGGAGCTAGAAAGAGACAGGAACTCAATCTAGCAGCAAAGAGAAATTTGTAGACATTTTCTTCCCTGCTTACGCCCTGGGCAGAGTTTTTGAGCGCCCTCGTACGGCTATAAAATACAAAAAGGAAGCGCGCTCGTTGCCAAGGAACCCGTATGGCTGTAGGTAAAGTTAAGTGCTATGCTGTGTACTCAGAAAATTCTACATGACAAGTTCTGTGTTCGATAGCTTAGTGATCAAGGGAGAAGAAGTAGGTTCTTTGTTCATCATTTTAGTGAGGGACCTAAAGAGAGAAGAGATCCGGTGTTACAGTTTTCTGCGAGTACTGGAAGACATAAGAAGCTGATTTACGTGTTGTAGTCTGAAGTCCTGTGCATAAGGAAACACTTAAGGATGACTGCATAAAAATCGGAGGAAGTCACGGTTATACACAGAGTTGCCTTTATATTCTGACTTCTGGCTGTTCACGGCATATATTTTCAGATATATTGGTATTGTGACTTCGTGGGTTCGTAAAATTAAAAGTCCAATTTGCCGAAATTCTAAATTATCTTTATTTCCGTAGAAATACACTGTTCAATTCTCACGTAACAACATCATGTCACATATACAACACAATCTTCCAAGGTCGATGACATTAACAAACAGCGTTCTGTTTACATCAGCTCTCGTTACTACAACAATACTTCACATACTGCTTACCAACAACCTTGGTGAGTCATCCTAACTGACAATTTCTAGACTATTCTAAAATAAACCAGAAACCGAATAATCTCTATCAGTCAAGATGCCACCAGAAATTTCCATTTATCTCAGTTTGTTTGTTTCGGCAGAGCTTTATCTGCGTGCTATCTTTATCTGCCGGCTCTTTGTTTCCACACTGCCTGCCTATCAGTTCCTTTGTGTAAACAAGATTTTGCTTTATTTACTATTTTTGCATTATTATTGTTGTTATTATTATTATTATTATTATTATTATTATTATTATTATTATTATTATTATTATTATTATTATTATTATTATTATTATTATTATTATTATTATTATTATTATTATTATTATTATTATTATTATTATTATTATTATTATTATTATTATTATTATTATTATTATTATTATTATTATTATTATTATTATTATTATTATTATTATTATTATTATTATTATTATTATTATTATTATTATTATTATTATTATTATTATTATTATTATTATTATTATTATTATTATTATTATTATTATTATTATTATTATTATTATTATTATTATTATTATTATTATTATTATTATTATTATTATTATTATTATTATTGTTATTGTTATTATTGTTATGACTATTATGACTATTATGACTATTAGGATTGTGATTGTGTTGTGATTAGTGTTGTGATTAGTGTTGTGATTAGTGTTGTGATTAGTGTTGTGATTAGTGTTGTTGTTATTGTTTTTATATAAAGTTTTATAGAAGGAAGAGAAAACCAGTCTGCCTTAGCCGTGGCAAACTTAATAAATATTTATTCTATGGAAATTGGTCGTTTATCCATACTAACCGTGTTTAGGCTAGATAGTCAGATGGGTAGATAGAATCAAACTGAAAAATTCAATCACATAGCCGGGATTTGAACCACGGATCTCCCAGATTCCGTCCGACTGCTCTTAAACATTGAGCTACCATGGCTGGCATACCAGCATGACATCAAGTTATCCAACTGACTCGTATGTTTATCGGGGTAAATGTAAGGTAGTAGTAGCTTTTGAAAGTTCTATTTCTAAACCCCAGGCCTGAAGAGTGAATCCCAAAAACTTCGTATTATAGGTAAAACACTTGATAATATCTTCCCTATGGCTGTGATTTCTTCGAAAATCTTCAATTAATAACCAGTTTAGATGATATTTTACGCATTTCAAATGGGCAGTAACATAAACAAGATCCTTCAATAACCTAAACAATCCAGAGATAAGAATATATCTGGCTACTGACTATAGGATACATTAAAGGATAAATATTTGTGACCTAACAAGAACGTCTGAAGTCATCTGTAGGCATTTGGGTAATTATAGAAACTCTTGGTATTTAACTTACTCTTCGTTATTGAATTACGCTGTTCTCACATGCACAGATGGAAGGTTCAGGAGTTTCAAAGAGTGGTCAGGAATTATTGTGCGGAATACTATACTGGAATACGTATACTAGAGAAAATAAAAAGACTATAAATAGGAAGATAATGTTATCAGCGATGTTGAAAGGAGAAAGCCAAAGTGGTTTACTGATGTAAAGAGCCTGGGGACTGAGTGCTGGTCGAAAGGAATTTTGGAATGAACACCACATGGTGAAAGGAAAGGAGTTAGGTCCTGCTGAAATGGACAAACACGTATTGACAGAGATGGAAAGAAGAGTATTAGGAGAGGATCTACGGAAAGTTAGACTCTGTATAGAAGATGCGGGTGAGAACCTTAGCTTGTAAATAGAAAAACGTATTCATTGCTTTGAAATGCCCATTTTATTGTTGTGGTGGTTATATAATTCCTCAAGAGCGTTAATTTACAGTTTTTAACACATCACAGTTATCAAAGTATTTTTCTTTCAAATTTCCTTAATCTAATGATACATTGAACTTTTCGTAACAATGTCTTAAGTCCGCTTTCTTGTGGAACACTTTTTCATAACTGGAAGACAGTAAGTGATCACCAAAAACGTACATGTGGTTAAAAGATATAATTTATGTCAAATACAGTTTTGTGAAACAGGACATCTCTGATGTATCCCTTGTTATTGATTTGGATTTGGAAATGCTTATACCTTTCTTACATAGGTAGTTCAAGTTATTTCATTTTTAATCTTGGACAGAGAATGTAATTTCAAAGACTTCATAGAGCAACCAAACCTTAAAAGATTTGACGATTTAAATTTTTCACAAGAAAATTAGCAGAACGCTGATGCTTATTTCGACTAACATGAGGTAACCGAGCTGGTAGCTAAGGCAGTAAACGTTTGGAATGCATATTTAGAAGATTTGGGGTTCCATTCCCGTTGACTGACTAATTATAGTATTATAAAACATGAATGTTTACAAATGTTTACCTCGGTTAACATGAAGTAGATAGAACGATCAACCTTTTTAACAATACTTTGTTTTAAAATAGGCCATGCAATTCAGGTAAATGAAGCACTCAAAATTTGTTAACAATACGTTTGTATATGCGTTTAGCAGTTATGCAAACCTAATAAAGAAGTTATGTCCCATATATTCAAGGTTCATTTAATCAAAATTTTAGAGCTGTATTTGACAAAACCACAGTTAACTAAAACTGTTCCATTTAAAGGGTAACTTGGGAAGGGAGTGTACTCTTGAAGATCAACTTGTTTAATCTAAGGATGATTATGAACATAAATGCAGAGTTTGGAGTTATGCTGTTCATGCGCACGCGCATACACATGCACATACATACCCACGCGACTTTCTCTAAAGTGATGAGCTTCCAAAAATCTCTGAAATTGTGTTTGCACTGCTAACTTGCAGTGAATTTTTGTGTGGGTTGCCATACCCATTTCTATCCACTGTGTAAGCGTAGAGAACGTAAAAAGGAAGGAAAAAAACGTTACCTCTTCCAACATTATCATATCGGAAGATGAATTAAATTATCCTCGTATGAACCCAAATGCCATAGAGCTTAGAGTTACACAACATTCGTCATTTTAATTTAAGGGAAACCACCGGGATGAAAATCCTTGTCCAGACAATTTACCCTGGACCAAGTTCGTACCCTGAACCTCTTGAAAGTGAGACAGACACGTACCACGTATGCTATGGAGGTGGGCAGCAACAGGTTTTGCACAGGCATTGTACTTTCCTGTAAGCTCCCAGTATTTGTTATTAATTCTCCTCGTTTCCCATATTAATTATTGACAGTACGTTAATGTATACTAATCCAGTATATTAGTTATGATTGCGTTTATTGGTAAGTAAATTCCAATAGCTCCGCTTGCACAGTATCACTTTATCAGTTGATTAACAGATGGACTGTTATCGCTTAGACGTCAGGGAGGTTTGTGTTTGAACTTAATTTTAGTGTCCATTTGTCTTTAATTTTATGAGTACATGATTCATCATAAATGCTTAAGCTATCTGTTAATTACACTGGGCAACAATGAAAATGTTTCGGACTTCAAATAGTGAATTTACATGTATTTGCATCTACTGCATTGAAAAATCACCATAAAAATGATAAATTAGCTCTTGTTTTAAAGATAAAGTGAAATTTCCTTTTTAGAGTGAAGATTTTGAATTTGGGAAAAATTTTTGGGAGTTGGTACACCTGTCAAATAACAAAACACAATCAGAGAAATTTTGGAAATTAAGTGATGCAAAAGTTAAGGAAGGCACTTTTGTCGGACCACAAATAAGAGAACTTGTAAAGGACCAAATTTTGGAAGAGAAAGAAAAGGAAGTTTGGGAGGTATTCGAGGGTGTTGTTCACGGATTTTTAGGCAACTAAAGAGATGATAAATACAAGATTTGGAGACTGTGCTCCAGCAAAAATACCGTAACCTTGGATGCAACGTGTCATTTATCCATTTTCTCCAGTCCCACCTAGATTTTTTCCCTCCTAGTTGTGGAGCTGTTAGTGATGAACATGGGGATAGATTCCATCAGGACATTTCTGTTATGGAACAAAGATATCAGGGCCATTGGAATGAAGTAATGCTTGCGCATTACTGTTGGTCTTTGTGTAGGAATTCTGCGGAACTCCATCACAAGAGGCAAGCTTAAAGACGACGAAGTCAATAGGCCACCACATTGATTCTCTTCAGACACGACTATCTGCGAAGTATTTTTCCAGCAATTTAGAACTATCAGCATGTAATTACCGGTTAAAAAATCAAATGCACTTTCATTGTTGTTAGCATGTATGTAAATAAAATGTATCCTTTTCTCTCAATCCGTTAATATGTAATACTTCCACCTTGTGTATATCATAGAAATTAGAGCTGATAAAACTTTTCATTGTAATATTTGTTTTTTCAACCCAAAATTAGTAGGAATTGCCTCATGAAGTGCTCGAAATATTCAAAAATTATTTTTTGTCGCCCAGTGTTATTAGTCGATACCTTTAGTTTAGTTCTTTGTTTAGTTTTTGTTTAAATAGAAACGGGTATTGAACTTTGTATAATATTTTATAAATTATGTTTCTGGTTGGAAAATGTATACAAATAGTTTAAATCCATCCATACCTAAACGAAATAACTAATATGACGTTTCTTACTCTGTACATCTGTACGTCATCATTGGAGTGCTCAGAAAGAAAAAAATATCTTTGTATAGTTCTGAACTGCTAGAAGTAACGTGCCATTAAAGCAGCCATTCCTTTTCCCTACAGTTTTGGAAGTATGAATATAGATAAATAGGTGTTTAATTGCACAGACATTATATACAAAAGTCAGGTTACAGCAATAGAAGTTCCACATTCAGTAATACCATTACTGTTTTTTCAAGACAACCCTGGTATAATTAAATGAGTTTAAAGGGGCTAAACAAATGAAGCAATTAAGAAAACTATAACAACGTTCATCCAGAAGACATTTAGCCAAATTATTATTCTGTGGAATAAATATTTGGTTTTACATATAAGGAGATGGATTACTCTGTTCACACCTTCGGAATAATTTTCCACAGGACAGCTCTATCTTCCATGCCCAGCTTGGAAAGTTATTCATTAAAACTAAATATCGAAATCCGACTGTTATATCTATATCGTATTAGATACAATAGTGGTTTCTGAGAAAAATCGTGATAGAATATTAGTTGACCACTTCAAGTAACAAATGCAGACGTGCTTTGTCTTTGGGATTGCAGTGCTATAGGTGAATGGCTAATTTGCTGAAAATAATGTATTTTTCTGCGTAACCGTTTATCAACAACTTTATATTTTCTTTCGTGTTCTAATGGTTATACTTATGGAAAAGGTGACTCATGATTAGCACACGTGTTTACTATCCTTAATAGATTAGGATGGAATCAAGTTACCCCGAAAACATGTTCCCGTAAAAGCCATCTTGTGCATGAATGTTGTTATAACAAGCACGATATTTCAGGAAACTATCCTATTGGTTAATATCTGCAATACTGCAGCTGAGTAAAATTTTGCTGTATGCACCAACAAAAATTCTATGACCGACTAGGTCATTCTCTACGATGCCAGTGAAGTAACTAGGCAGGTAAACTCCAATTCTAAATATAATGCAATCTGAAAAATAAGGAAGGCCTGATTACAGGCGATTTTTACCTAATTGAAATCTAGCAGATTTTATAATGTATAAATTCCAACCAAGAAAACGGTAGTTTTATTTCCCTCTTTAGAAGCAATGAATCTGGGAGAGACTCCTAGAACATAGCGATAAAATTAACAACCCCCTGCAGTTAACTGGTAAGCATAAGTCCAGGTTCGATTTCCAGCTAGTACAGCGGAAGTTTTCTTAAGTTCAAGAACTCCCTAGCAGTCACAAGAAAGCTATTGGGAATTATTCTAACATGAGATAGAAAATACTACTTCCTATAGAAAATTAGCAAAAATCAGCCATTTAGAAGCCTCATTTCTTATTGCACCTCGATGTTCTTATAGTGGACACCGTCCTTTTTATCCGCCGCTCCTGGGCGGCAATGAGATTCTACCAACGTCACCGCACGCCACTTAATCGCGCGCTACTGAGACGAGTATGTCGTCAGGTCAGTGTCCGCCTACGGGAGGTTACGATGGCAAGCGTGGGAGGATACGATGGCCAGGTAACGCGTTGAAGATGGAGACGTATGGAGGATCACAAAAAGTACTCAATCGCCGAAGTCAGTATACCTCCCCGCTTCAGGGCACTCGTAGCCTGGCCTATGATCGCCAATCCGAGATAGAAGTATTCGCAGACTACCTTCAGCGTACTATGTGCCCATAGGGAATTATTGTAAAATGGGAAGGAAAATGATGTTCTCTAACGAAAATTGGTAAAATATAAGCCATTTAGAAACCCCATTTCTTTAAATCAGGGTAACCGTTTATACATACGTATTTCCTATGTACGTATAGGTACAATGAGATAACGGGAATACAGTAAGCTTTAAGCAATAGTGAAATATTTTAAATGGAGGTTAAAAAGGTGATAGATCGGATATTTGATTGTTTTGGACGTCCAAACGTAAAAAAGGAATAACGATGTTCTATCTGAGAAAACAAGTATTTATGTTTCAAACTCGAAACGGAAATAAATTTCGAAAAAGGATTACAATTACAAGAAAATATTTGATAAGGTATGTGTGTTTCAGCAATCTTTTAAAGTTTAACAGTTATTAAAATATCATCCACACGGATCAGGACATCAACGCTGTATCCAGAAATTCAACAAATGCATCTTATTTATGATAAAAGTAACGGAAACATATTCTATTTTAATAAAACTTCTGAGTTATTTTTCAGTACGTCAAAAGGCTGAAAAAACCAAATGAGAAATATACAATTAAGATCCTTTAACCGAAATCAGAAGTGGTGTTAATGTGAATAATTTACAGAAGTTAGGAGACCACTAAGGATAGATAATACATTTACATCTTGTAGTTTACACTTGGATCTGGAAGTTTAGGAACTAAGTTTAAGATATGGTTTGAAACAGGTTCTGAAAAATTAGATGTACATCTCAGGGTGTGCTATTGTTGAATTAAACTAATTTTCACTTCATTTGCTCTTTATTTGTAAGTTACTTTTATACGACGGCTGTTCAATAAAGAACGATCAGAATTTTTTACGGTCATAATTTTTCGCACTAAAATTCAATCTTGTTATATTCTGTTAGCTTAATGTGAAACAAACACGCCGTAGTAGTTTCATTGTTGGTACTCCTGGTTCCCGCCTGTGAGAACCAGAAAAGTTCAGATATCCCCAGTATCGCCTGCCGCTGCAATGGAGGTAACTTGCAGTTAAAGTTTATGTTAGAGGAAGATCCGGAGTTTCTTTCAAACGTAATCACTGCTGATGAAACTTGGCTACATCATTTTGATCCTGAGAGCAGACAGCAAATCTCAGTGTGGAAATGTCCTTCATCACCAAACCCCAAAACAGCAAAAGTGGTTGCTTCTGCTGGGAAAGTTATGGCCATCCCATTCTTTGATATTCATGGAATGGTTTATCAGCATATTGTAACTGCACAAACATATGTAACTGGGCAATACTACAGGAATGTCCTGAAAACATTGCAAGTCTATATCAGGCGCAAAAGACCATATTTCCGTGAAGCAGGCTTGATGCTGCATCACGATAATGGGCGGCCCCATATTGCCAATGTTGTTGCTGAATATCTTGCAAAAATAAACGTTAAGTGCACCCCCCACCATCTCTATAGTCCGGATTTAGCCCCATGTGACTTTTTTCTATTCCATAACTTGAAAAATGCCTCCGTGAGGGGCAATGTCCATCATCAGAAGCAGTGTTGAAGGCTGTGGAGGCGATTTTGAAGGATCTCTCAAAAGATGGTTTCCAGCATGTCTTTAAATACTGACAGAAACGCTGGGCAAGTGCATCACATTCAGGGAAGACTATTTTGAGAAGGACCATAAAAATTATGAGGATGAGTAGAGGTTATCAAACAAACAAAACAAAAACAAAAACAAAAAAAAAAAAAAAGAAGAAAAAGAAAAAAGCGATCATTCTTTACTAAGAAGCCCTCGTAGTTTCTTGTTCAATACTTCCAACTTCCGGCACACGAGTATAAACCAGGTTACACTACTTTATAAAATTTTCAATACGTGATCTGTTAGCTCACTTCACGATAGCACTTCCGTTTCCTTTTATATTTTAAATAATTATACCCGTATTCCTTACGCATAAAAATGTGATGACGTAAAAAAGACTTGCCCGTCTCGGTAGCTTAGATGGTAGCGTGTCTGCCTCACGTTCAAGAGGTCCCGAGTTCGAACCTCGGTCAGGGTGAGTTACCTGGATAAGGTTTTTCCGTGGTTTTCCCTTTATCCTTCAAGACGAATGTCAGGTAACTCTAAGCTCCATGGCCCCTGGACTGATTTGAGCATCATTTCACCCAATTCATTCACCGTCCGATATGACGGCGGACGTAAATTACAAAAAAAAAGAAAATAAACGTATAACAGACTATACATTCGAAGTTCGAATCAACTTTGTACAGTGTTAAAATTTAGCGTGAGCACGAACTAATAATGTCTTTCTGGCACAACGATATAGTAACAATCAATAATCTTTTCCCTGACTTCAATTTCGCTACCGACCTAGGTCGCCCACTCTCTATTTAACCATGTCTCTTTTCCATTCACATGATATATTAGTTATCTTATTGGTTTTAAATCTCCCTCTCTCTCTACGAGATTCATTGAATCTCACAATAAGTGAAAGTTCCTCTTGCCTAGCGTCATCTATTAACGTACTCTGTACACCTGGTCGTCATAATTTTATCCCAATGGTCATAAATGCACTCCTATTACATAGCAAGTCTCGAGGCTTTTTCGTCACACACTTTGGTCAAACTTATACTTAATGGGACTCCACTTGACTACTGAACTTCTTTCCTCTTCGTTTATATACCTTTCCTTATAGGCGTATAATTCAGCTTTCCTCTGCCTTACCGTTCGATTTTATTTACTTTATATAACTTTATGTTTACATTTAATTTCGTCGTCCAACCGTTTCGATTTAATTTCCACCATAATAATTCATACTCCATTTGTATTTATTATATTCGTCACCTTTACTCTTTTAGGCGAACCTTGGTAGCGTAGATGGTAGCATGTCTGCCTTGCGTTCAAAAGATCCCGAGTTCGAATCTCGGTCAGGATGAGTTACCTGGATACGGTTTTTCTATCGGATTTTGTCTTATCTTAAAAGACGAATGTCGGGTAACTCTAAGCTCCATAGACTCTGCGCTTATTTGAGCATCATTCCACCCATTCCATTCATCGTCCGATATCACTTAACGTTGGAGGACGAAAATTACAACAAAAAATCTTAACTCTTTTATCCTACTTCTCTACTTGCGTACGTTGATAATACTACTTCAATCTACCAAAAACATTTTACCGGCATTTAACCTTCGAGAGAGAGAGGGATAAACGATAGAGCAACACTGTAGTATTGCAATCTAGAATGCATTCTCTTTCCCTGCACCAAAATCAGTGCATTAAAAATCGTTCCCTTAACGGTCAGAGCGGTCATATCCTGGAAATGTTATTCTAGAAACGCTATAGTAATCGCATTGATGTCTTGCAAATATCGATAAGAGATTATTTTTGTGACAGCTTCTGTCACGATACAAAGCATAAGAATGTGTGCATTTTAGAAATTCCAACACTTATTCACTGTGATACGTTGAAACTTCAAGATAAACCATTTAAAACGGTAGATGTGTTATCAGCTTCAATGTAAGACATACTGAAAACTTCTTATACAAACATAAAATAATAACAAAGTCGATTACTTAGTACTACTATATTGCTAGACATAACTTCTACAAATCTAAGCCAGGAATAGCTGACTATTCCATGCCCAAAGATACTATTTTGAATAGAACCACATTCCTTACACTAATTCAGCTAAACACAGCCGTTACTGTACGAAGTTAACACGCACACAGGACAAAGGAACCGCACACAGAGCTCTGCCCAACTGCCTCCGTACAGCCTCCACCTTCAACAAGAAGTCTCATAACGCTCTAATTCCTCTAATGGAAACTGCTACAGCGAATTTCTGTAACTAAGTAAGAACATAGAAGCTAACCTACTTAAATTATTGTAGGCATTATAATATAGTCTAACAGAAATATCAGTCATTGCCTTTTGTTTCAGTTTGGTAAAACTTCAATTTGCGAAATACATTTAGGCTTCATTAATGTTATGTTTTTCACCAATATAACTTAAGGGCACTGGGAAGTCGATAGGTTTTAAAAACAAATTTTTTGTTTTTAATGTTAAAAATTATATAATTCTTCGGCTTTAAAATGATATACAACATAGGTTGTCAGCTGGTATTAAAGCCCTTTAATTCGTCAATTTAAAGATGACGGTGTAATGATACGCCCACTTCCAGAGATTGGTGCTTAATCTTTGATCGTGATTTCCCAAAACCTTGATTTTTCATACTTTAGGTGCATGTGTCTCAAAAACTACAAAAGACATTGACACAAAATTTTTAGGGGTCATTTGTCAATGTTCCTTGAACACATTCGGCTAACATATTCATGTGATTTATAAGATGGACGAAAACAAATTTTCAGTCCTTGAAAATATTGCCCTTTTTTTACTCAAAACTAATTAATTTTTCATGTGCATAGTATTAACTATATGTGATTTTCATAAAACTATATCTTACGTTATTTAGGATAAAACTTGGTGCATGTAGCTTAAAAGTCCTACAAGGAAAATGCACCTGAAGTATAGGGTGCAATATTTTTTTCAGGACACACGGTGTGATTTATGCCTGTTTTCCATGGACATATGTGAACGTAATTTAAATGTTATACAGTAGATAAATGCACACATCCTTATACAGTAATCATACCGAATTTCAATTTCTATTAGTGTTTAGTTTTCTATACATTAAAATTTTAATATTAGTAAAAATTAGCGTTGTTTGGATAAAAATAACCTCCCAGTATTTTAAGCACACAACATTTTCCATTAATATTTAGTTCCATTACTTATACGTTTTTAAATTAATAGGTCAATTTTTCTGTCGCTATTTTCAAAACACGTCACGTTTATGGTCGAGGAATGCGTGGGAACATATCATATTTTAAAACGTGCTTATTTAAGACTTACTTCCAGTGTTTTGACTCGATTGGTATTCTAAAGTCCATATTTCTGCTAACCCACGAGAACAGCGCAATGCGAGATTTCATATGACTTTAGCTTATGACATCAGTTTACTTCTTACTCATGTCGACTACGTGCAGGAGACCAAACGCTGAAAGCGATGTTTAAACAGCATTCTTTGTCATCCAAAACATTCTAAGATTCGTGAGAACGCTGACGTTTGCTTGGGAAACGTTTACGTAGCTTCTTTGGCGTGAGACTGTCGATTTGGTGCCAGGACACCATATTGGATGTACATGGTACAGTACTTATCGACTACATATTTAGGTAGTCACTTCTTCTGGAGGTCACGCTGATCTTAGAAATCAGGTTTGTCATGCCACCCTTCGGTTACTTTACACGCATTCTCTAGAAAACAGGATACCATCTCCAAGGTATCCCCGTATGGGTCATATCTGGAGTTGTAAACGGAGTTGTAACGAGAGTTGTTGTAAACAAAGTGTAATCATAACTGAGTATCGTGTAACTGTGAATGCTGTTTGTTTGTGGTCAACGACCTTGGAAGATTGTAATTGTGTATGTGACGTAATTCTGCTGGTGTACAAAGTGTATTTCTACGGAAATAAAGAACATTTTTAATTTCTTCAACTTGAACTTTTAATTCTACGAATCCACAGAGTCACAGTACTTATTCATGTCAAACGTTTTTGTTTGTTAGACGTAATGAGATATTCTTTATGACTTGAATTTTACTTTTGCGAGCTAGGAAGCCGTTGTTTGTATCTGTCCTCAAAAAAAAAAAAAATATTGTTTATACATTTTGTAGTGATGTTGAGGAAGTTAAAAAAGAAAAAATGTTAGGTAAAACTGACATTGGGCGTAAAGGACAGACAAGAAATATACCGGGTGAGTAAAAAGTATGGATAAATGCCTGTAACCGCGCTGTTGCTGATATTTTTTAAAAAGGACAGACAAGAAATATACCGGGTGAGTAAAAAGTATGGAAAAATGCTTGTAACCCCGCTGTTGCTGATATTTTTTAAAAAGGCTGCAAGATATCAACATGCTCTCAAACTAATATGATTACAAATAAAGGATGTGAGCTTTTTTGTTACATGTCAATATTTTTTTTGCACTCCTTCAGCTCTCAAGTCTCAGAACGTACAAACTGATACCCTTCAGTCTGCAATCTATATTTGTTAAGACCTACTGAGCAAAAGAAAGCGCATCATTACTTCAAATTAAGAGGTTTTGAATTAAACAATACAGTAAGGTACTTTAGCATTTTAATTCAGATTGAACAAATAGAGACAAAATCAAAATTAATAAGGAAAAAATGCTTACTTCATTGCTAAACCTTCCTGACAGTAATTAGTCATGTCGTAACTTACAGAAGGACAACGCATTGAAATACTAATGAAATGGGATGTGGTAATAGAAGGAAGACCCAATTAGAGAAATTGGGTCTTGTTCAATGAAGTGCTCCCGTATGGGAGGGGATCCGTCCCCTTCAGCTGCCGAGGTGCTGACTCTGCAGGCCCTTAGTACTCGTGGTACCTCTGACGTTACTAGAGGAGCCTCAGACCGAACATTCGAGCCCATCCCTGAATGGGAGTTGTTCGGATTGGGTTGGACTCGAGGGGCAGTGTGTTCCCGACACCCACGGGGAATTGGGATAGAGGGTTGCCTCATAAGTCCCGGGTACTAGCCAGCATAGCTAGTAGAAGGTGCGCTAGATCACCAGACGGCCCCACCGAGGTTTCCGGTATTCTTCCCTGCGGGTTTGACGCGCGTAAGTGACGTATCCACTTCCATCCCTTCTTGACGCTGTGCTCAGCTGGGGGAGGGGCTCTTTAGAAATCAGGTATTGCCCTATGGAAAGAGCCCCGGAGTATCCATCGCTCCCAGGTAGAAGGAGGCCCGGGTTCTTGGTCCTACGTGTCCAGGACTAATGGGAGTAGTACCTCTGCACATAACTGTTCAATGAATTGCATCCAGAGCTAAGGATTACTCATTCTACGGTAAGCGCAACTTTGAAAAAAAATGAAACACAGAAGTATTAAAAATAAGGCAAAGTCTGGAAGGACAAAACGAATTATAGATGGTGATAATGTTCTTGATGTTTTATTATCATGGGAGAAAACTCACATTTATCTGCTAGTCAGCTCAATATGGAAAGCAGGTGGTGAATTACCTAAATCATGCATTTCCAGGAAGATGGATTGGCAGAAGAGTAGGTATTGAATGGCCACCAGTAACTCCTAACCCCTTAAGATTATTTCTTGTGGGGATATTTGAAAGGGTGGGTTTAAAAGGACCGACCAACAGATCTTGAAAGGTTAAAGCGTAGAGCTGGGCAAGGAATGCAACTGATCAGGCGAACACTGTTGATGGAAACATTATTTGGATGCCATTTTGGACAACTTTTAAAGTGAATTCATCGTGTGTAGCCACAGCACACAACTAATTCTGTCATGAAAGTGTTTTCTTGGAAACATCTACCTATGCGTTTGAGGCCTTATTGGAGTACATTTTGAAAGAATATTTTGTACAAAAATGAACAGGGAAAGTCATGTGAGTGTACCGCATCAAATCCTTTTTACATATTTTCATTAGGAAATGCACATTTGCTCCCACATTCATATTTCCAGAATCCGTTGGGGATAGGGAATGATGAATAAACCCCCCTTTCCAGTCGGGAATTGAACTGTGACGTTTGGGTTCAGAAGCCGAGAATACTGGCAGCTTACTATCAGAGCTGGTCAAGTCTATTAATTTCAAATGGGAAGCTGTTTGTCCTTGAGCGCTACTAGGTGAGCAACCAATCGGAGTACTGCGGTGTTGACGTATTGCATTCCCGCTAAGTGGTGTGTGACGAGCGCCAACCTAATCCATTTGTATGAAATACTACTCGCACTAAGACAAAAATTCAGATTTTTCCAAAACTGATCCATGTGTAAGGTAGACAGTAATGCATATAACATAACCATGAACACCCCATATCTTTAGCTCAAATAGTTTTTCTAATAAAATAAATAAATCACTACTACCTGTATTATAACAATAAATCGCGACGTAAGCACTGTGTGAATATCATTATTAGTTGGCACGCATGCGTGTACGTATATTTGTAATTACTCAGAACTGAAACGTAAATGTTTGACATGACGTTATAAAACAATTAATTTGAACAAACCAATTCGAGCGAGAGGAAGCAACAAATTTCCTGCTGCCCTCGCAGAACGTGTCTGGTCACATTATACCTTTGTGAAGTTTCGTAATCTTTATTTACTCTAGAGAATTCAAAGTGCTTGGTGTGCATATACGTACATATACTTTTAATTACTCAGAACTGAAATTTAAACTACTGACATGGGGTGATAAAACAATTACTGTGAATACGTCAAGGTGTTAAATTCGAGGAAGAACAAACACTTCATTTTCTGTTAGCCTGTAGAATGCTGTACGCTTATGTTTATGAATGAATGCTGTATAAGAAGTGTTTATTTACTCTGGAGAGTTCAGATAAATATCACTGAGTTGCTCTTTACACAACAGTAGAGTAAGGGTTAAACAGTGCAATGTTTTTTTGCGGTAAAATTAGTGGCCAGTCAAAAAGACAGGTACTGCGAAGTCAGGCTCGAAGTGTTAGCGCCGAGGGCTTAAATTTCAATCCTCAAGAGCATGATAAACACCTAACCTCGCTAGTCCCATACGTAACTTACCCGTTACCCAAGAAAAACTCAACTTTAATATGAAAATTATTTTATAAAAGATTTACAATTTATGTTCTACTAGGTGTGGGATGATGCTGGATAGCGTAGAATCGTAGATATGGTGATGCAAAAATAACAAGGATAAACTGTATATCAAAATGACTGATGCAGGCAACGAAAGCTGAAACACCTTAAGATATTCGAGTAGAAGCTCGAATTACTAATGTTAGTTTGCTGCCACAAAAGTTATCTGCAATTTAAGACAAAACTATTTGTTTTAGGAAATGGTGCAGATTTGCGAGGATGTGATTTTATCATATTTTTCTGTTAAATTACAGGTATTACATTCATTTAGCTTGTGGTCGAAGTAATTATCGATTATAACTCGTAGGGTAGTTTATCTACAGCTTACAGTAGTGGACCTGTATCCAATTTTAAAAATTGCATTCTTAACATTAATTATAAAAGGAAAACCGGAATAATAAAATTTATTTCTGTACATTGCAGATGTCTTATGTTTTTTTTTTTTCTTGTTTTCAAATAACTAAAGAAAAAATTGCGCATCAGACAAAGGGATTATAATATAATGGCTTTGACACTACATCAGAGTAGGCGTTCCTGAAAAAATTTAAGCTTTGTTCTATTACTTGACCTACTGTTTTGACTCTGGCTGAGGTAAGTCGACCCTTTGTAGAGATTATTCATGTCTAATTGTAAAAGGGCTACTTTTCAGAAATAATGCATAATTATAATTTTCTTTCTTATGGCTATTCTTGAAATATTAACTATTTTACTAAAAGGGATTTGGGCACTTTTCTTCTTTCTTTTTTTAATTTTTTGTGTGACATTTTAACTCACACACACAAAGTCTGACTCATACACTCGAACATTTTTCAGGTTTTCCTCAGGGAGTTTCAGAATGTGTATTCCGGTTGAAAAACCCTATGAAAATTTACATGGAATAAAACACTGTAAGTGCGCACTACAATCTTCGCAAAAGTTAAAGGCATATGGAGGCGGTCCGTATTGCAGACTAGCGATTCCTATGCTTGCGCCTCCTATCAGCGCTGCCGAATGTGGTACACGCATCTCACGCGCCTGAACTGAGATTATCTTTGATAATTACGCTCGGATAAATATTTAAAAATTAATTATGCCAATATTATAATAAGAAATAATTTTATTTTCTGATCATCAGCGTACAAACGTCCTGTCTCTACGATACTTAGAACACGAGCGATGCACCTTTTATCTTCTCATGGCAGTGATTACCCAACATCCATTCATTCAAAACAGATAAACCTGAATACAACACCATTTCTTCCTCACAACACTTACCTCAAGCATAAATAAATAGTGTACCTATAAAAATAAAAGTCACACAGTTTGAAATCGACTGAGTTAATGTTCAGTTCGTTTTCAGAATAGTGGTATGTTATTATGTTAAAGTGACCGTCATCGTTAAGTCGTGTGACAAACTCGAGGTGAAGTATTGTCAATATTACATTAAATTATTATTATACAAATATATTTTCTCCAGTGTTAGTGACCGAGTGCATGAACATTTCTCTCCAATCTGGTACAAGTGATTGTTCAATCAATAAACGTGCAGTAATTTATTCTCAGGGTAGAAAAATTATATTTAATGTGAATAAGTTTTTACGGCGGCTCTCTTATCAGAATATAGGGCAATTGTGGGGTTTTCAAAAACCCAGCAATTAGCTGTGGAAGCTCGTGGTGTAGGTAGTAAACACACAGCTTCATCCTTAGAAACATGGAATGTGTGTGTATTTCAATCACCGGGATAGACTCACAGAGTTAGAAAGGGAGTTACTGGATTGCAAACTGTGTCTCTATTCCTCTGCTGTGACGTGTGTTAAGGTAAGATTTTAATGTTCTAGGAATAGTTTGTATTTTGTTTAATTGCGGCAAAGATAGGCAGAACCTTTGCTGGCGTGTAAAACATGTTCTTATGTACAGAACCTCTGCCGGTACACATGCGTCCACAGGCCGTTAAGGACACTGGAAGGTTATTTTCACCCAGACGAGGCTAATTTTTACTAATATTTAAATTTGAATATATAGAAAACTAAACATTATCAGAATTTTAAATTCGGTATGATTACTGTAAAAGGATCTGTGCATTTAACTACTGTATAATATTTAAATTACGTTCATATAGGTCCATGCAAAAGGGGCATAAATCACACCGTGTGTCCTGAACAAAATATTGCACCCTATAATACAGGTGCATTTTCCTTGTAGGAATTTTAAACTACATGCACCAAGTTTTATCCTAAATAACCAAAGATACAGTTTCATAATATCCGCTAAATGAAAATCACATATAGTTTATACTAAGCACTTGAAAAATTAATTAGTTTTGAGTAAAAAAAAAAAAAAGAATTTAAAGCTACATGCACCAAGATTTATTCTAGATAACCTAAGATACAGTTTTATAATATACGCTAAATGAAAATCACATATAGTTTATACTAAGTACATGAAAAATTAATTAGTTTTGAGTAAAAAAATAATATTTTCAAGGACTGAATATTTGTTTTCATTCATTTTATAAATCACATGAATATAAATGTTAGCCGAATGTGTTCAAGGAACATTGACAAATAACCACTAGAAATTTTGTGTCAATATCTTTTATAGTTTTTGAGAAACATGCACCTAAAGTATCAAAAATCAAGGTTTTGGGAAATCACGATCAAAGATTAAGCACCATTCTCAGGAAGTGGCCGTATCATTACGCCGTCATTTTTAAATTGACGAATTAAAGGGCTTTAATACCAGCTGACAACCTATGTTGTATATCATTTTAAAACTGAAGAATTATATAATTATTTAACATTAAAAACAAAAATGGATTTTTGAAACCTATCAACCTCCCAGTGCCCTTATCATTTGCGAGCAGTATAAAGAAAGTAAAATGGCATTGTCAACGAGATAATTGCATCTATATTCAGAGTAAGACAAAGAAGACCACAAACGAAACAATAAATAATCATAATAATATATTTTGAATCTCAGAAAAGTTACTTCTTAAAGGAAAGGATTCCAATATCTTCCAACCTGTGTATTAATATAGAATTTTTATAAAAATCACTGATTCTCTTAGCCAGCTAAAGAGTAATAATCAATTTAAGTTCTGGTGTTCTAAACGGTTGGGATAGCCTCATCATTGAAGCGTAATATAATTAAATGACTAGGTGTTTTCCCTTTGAGCTAGCAGAAGTCGCAAGTGTGATGTGGCATACGGTCAGAGTGTCACTGCGAAAGGGAAATGAAGCACCTTCCAAAGGGAGACAGCAAACAAAGCGTTTTTCACTGACGCGGAAAATATAATTAAAGTAGCGCATATGATTCATTGTGGCAGCTCTGGCTGCACGTTCATCATGAGAGTTAACAGGTCAGTTTCTTTTCATCTTCTGCCTGCACTGCGGTGTATTACGAGAGTTCCTCCCTCGTTTTTAATTTTAGGTTTCTGCGGCCGAGTAAAAGTGGCCGTAATTTTGTAAAATTAAATGAATTTCACATTCGTTTTCTAATAAACCTAATGCACCTTTTATTATTTTTAAAACAAGGTGGATATTTCTGGGAATATCATCCCTAGTGGCTATTGCGCGGTAACACTTCTCTTCATTTTGTGGGCCTGGCACGTTACGGTATTAAATTTTAAAAAGTTACCCTCAGGCGGTATGTTTAATTCTAAAACCAGAGACATTAAAAAACCAATGGAGATAATATACGTTGTTATTGTTTACATGGGAACTGCCCCAAGTAAGAGATTCAATTAAAAAAAAAACATAACTCCGATATGAAAACACAACACCACTTTATCATTTATAAATTACTTACACGATGCATTTTCGTTCCTCGAAAATTAACCACGAAATACACCATTAATAGTTTCTCTACTGTACGCCTATAGCATAAGCTACATGTTATCTAACGGAGAGGATGAAGTGAGGATACTGGTCTTAGGAGGTCATGTTACAGAGACGCGCGTTACAGTTCCAGGCTCGAAGATCCCCCTCTTCCGTCATTCTGTTGGAGCTGCCTAAAGAGCGCAATGAACGACCCATTGACCAAGCAGCCCCCAACAGACCTCGTGGTGTAGTTTTTCCTTTCAATAGGCATCAACTTACCTATAGTAAGAAGACAAATTGCATCCACCCAAAAATAGCACTTCACTGAAAATAAAACTCGTTGAATTCCTTCAATCTTTTTAAATATCACTTAGGAAACCTACGGGTATATATGTCAATTGATGAAAATGAAACAGTTCTTCACACTAGCCATATATAGGCTAAGGTATCGGATTTACAACTTCGACATGATAAATCCAATGCCATGGCCGGGATTTGAATCACGGATATACTGGTCTCCGTCCAGTCGCTCTTACTCATTGAACTACCATGGCCAATTTACCGCCATGGCATTAAATTCTCCAATTGACATGTAAATTTTACCGGAAAACCACTATGGGCTCTCGCATCCGAAATACACCATTTGTGCGGCCGCGCCGTGGCTCAGTGGTTAGACTCTCACCAAGGCGGTCCGGGTTCTTCTTCTTTTTTTTTTTGTAATTTATGTCCTCCAACGTTAAGTCATATCGGACATGTATGGAATGGGTGAAATGATGCTCAAATGAGGCCAGGGTCGATAGAGCTTAGAGTTACCCGACATACGTCTTTTAGGATAAGGGAAAACCCTGTAAAAACCTTATACAAGTAACAACCTGACCGAGATTCGAACTCTGGACCTCCTGCACGTGAGGCAGACATGCTACCACCACGCTACCGAAGGCGGGCAGGCCCGGGTTTGATCCCAGGCTACCGCAAAGTGAGATTTGTGGTAGACAACACGGTGCTGGGGTGGGTTTTCTCCGGGACCTCCGGTTTCCCCCGCCATCTCATTCCACCGGTGCTCCATCTTCATCTCATGTACCATCAGTTTCACCGCCTGCGTTGCCGTATGTAGTAAAAGCGAGCGTTAGACACTACACACATCATTTGTGGCGACTTACTGTTGTAAGTACTTGAGTGTACTGCGGGTATATGTCTGATTGTGGACAGCATATCTCATTAAGCAAATGTTGATTAAATATGAAACTGGTATATTAGTTAACACGTAAAATATGAAGTTATTAACAATGAAGGAAACAAATATATGCAAATATAACAATTTCTAACCTAAAACATCACTTATCTTATAAGAAATAATGACACTTTTCTTATAAATTGTCCGGGATCGCGATTTCATGTAATACTTTTACGCATTGTTCAGTTGGAAACAACAAAGCTGTCGCCATCGTTGCGAACGCGAATCCCTTATTACGTCTGGCGGCGTACGCGTTAAAGGGGTTCGCGCGGAGTAATAGCAACGTTCTTTCTGAAATAAACGGACTATTTTCAAGGCTGAAAATAACATTGCTGAGATGAAACATATGTTATTTTTGCAGTAAAGCATGTACTTACCTTTAAATTGTACGGTACCACGAAATACATATTTTCAATATTTTGTCTCTTATGTGGTTTCTGAAATAAACGATTCAATTGAAAAGGAGCACGACAGTAAGAAGCCATTTCATATGTTTTGTCTAGCGACTAGAGTATGACATCAAAAACCCATTTATTGAAATCATTTCTACTTTGGAACTCAGGAGCTTATCAGCTAAGAGAAATGTTGAGGGAAAGAAATTAATCAAACTCCTACAAATATTCTGAAAATGTGACTTATTAAGCAATGCGGGTTTAAAGAAACTCCTGTAAATAAATTCGCTACCTTAGGAATGCATATTTGCGGAAAGCAGGCAAAAATACGGCAGTGAGAATTTATTAATAAATAAATGAGTAAAAGAAAGGCAAGGGAAGAAAGAGCAACAAATTTGCCTAAGTGCGTTGAATATCTGCTTTATCGGCGATGTAAAGCTTGCTGCTAAGCCTCTGCTGAAGAGAGAAACTTGTGTTCACAAGAGTTTCGTAAGAAGCAGAGTTAAAAGTTCACAAGAATAGCAGAGTATTTCTGGCGATTATTGCTGAAATATCACATTTGTTCCGCTAAGGCTCCTTGTTGCTCTCTTAAGAAGACAAGGACAGAGGTGCTCTCTGCTGCCTGTTACATCCCAGGACTGGCTGCAGAATTTATTCGATGCTACAGGCAACTGTTCATTTCCCTCCCAGGTGTGAGTGACACTAAAATATGCATTTATCTCTCCTTATTTTAAGGCTATTATTACTTGTTGTAGTTTTAGAGCTCATATTAGTCCTTTTTCAGTTATTTATAATGGTTATTCATGTATAAAGTACGATTAAGCCATGTATGTACATAATTTTTTATAAAAATTCTCTAAATTGTGCAAATGCTAGCAATGACTGCCTCGCTAATGGTTAAATCTTAGGAAAATACCTTTGATTTAACTATTTCTACAAAATATATCTTCTGTGGTAAGTATTCGTCTGCAATTTAAATTTGACAGCAACACAGAATTATGCATAATTCACAGTTTGGTGGTGTAAAATTTAAAATAAGCATTTTATTAGCATTTATTATCCTTATGTTCGATAAGAAGACGCCAAGAGACTTGTAACTATTACAGCTATGGAAGGCTATGGATGAGCCGTATTATTTTCTGGGCATACTAAGAAGCGTTTTTGTTTTCATTTTCGTCTGCACACAGCTGAAAAAGATGTCGGGTGAACAAAATTGTAAACAAAAGCCGTGAGTCAAATTTCCCATCGATGGAGAAAGAATTGTTAATGAATTGGTGAAGTCTAAGGATACCATGGAAAATAAGATAGTGGATGCGGTGAAAGTAAAAGAGAAAGATGTCACTTGGGGATATATTGGAAATAAATTTAATTCAAATGCATGTCTCACTACTACAAGCATGAAACAAATTTGTCAGTATTACGTAAATTCAAAACGAGGTGCGAAGGACAAGTGACTTGAACGTTTCCAGACGGGAAGTGGACAGTGCATTTTCCACATAATTCAGTAAATTATAACATCGCAAAGTTATTACTCACTGAAACAAAGGCGAGATCGGCATATTCCATTCGATGCATGTTCTCAGTATTATGTAAATTTAAAAGGGGTTGCGATTAAGGACAAATGATTTGAACGTTTCAAGACTGGAGGTGGACAGTGTATTATCCACATAATTCAGTGAATTATAAAATAGCAAAGTTAGAAATACTCGAAGCAATGGCGATATCAGCATATCCCTTTTGATGCATGTTCTAACCTCTCTTGCAGTTCCGTAACCTTCATAGCAACATGTTTCGACAGTCTATACCTCTGTAGAACAATTTTCTTCTGATAGGTCCTCAAAATCATTTCTTCTTATAGACCGTGCTCTATTAAAAATGCCATTTAGACGGATTTAAAACCAGGATATCGACATCAACAGCTGAGTTCACATCCACCATCTTGACTATTTATAATTGTTAGAATTTTTAACGAGTTAACAAGGGTAATTTGGCTTGTTAGTTTAACAAGAGAAAATATTATTGTTAAACTAACACTTGTTGGTGAAATGCAATTTTTGTTTTAGCCGTTGCTAAACTCGTGTTAAGTCTTAACATCTGTTGGTGAAATCGGGCATTAAAATATGATACTAATCAACGTCACTAAAGCCGTTAATCAGAAAATAAACAATGTCAAACTAGTCTGTGTTTGGGGATTTTCTCGAAGATCTTCACACTCCTTCGAAGAAAAATCCTAAATTCAGATAATAATTTTCGTATTAAAGTGACCTTTCTCCTAAATAATGCTTACAGAGGTACGTACGCAGACATGCACTCACATGAACTTTTTATAATTAATTTAATTTAGGTCCTCAAATTATATAATTCAGCTAAAATCTAGATATCTAAGTTTGGAGTGCAATGCATTATTTACTTCACTTGTTTTATATCTGGTAGGGAAACTAAAAATATTTTGTGGTATGGACACACCTTTCACAACATATAGTTTGGTGAAATATTTTCACCAAAGCCTAGTTTTCTGCCTACTTTGTATTAATGCAGATAACATTTTGTGAAAGTGCTTTCATTATACATTTTATTCTAGTTATTTAAATAACTAACTGGTTTTGAGATTGCACGCTCGGATCCTGGAAACGTATTGTTATGATTTCAACCCTCACTATGTGGTCAACGATTTTTGGATTTAACCTTGTTCCATCAAGTGATTTATTTGCCGGTTTGATTCTTGGGGGTATTATCAAGTTATGACCGTTACCAACGATGGAACAAGAGGACCTACAGTTTTACCAAGACACACAAGCATTTCTTGTGATACTGGTAAGAAGCATCAGGATGAAGTTGTGGTTGAGCTTGATCAAAAATCAACATACCAGAGCCAGAAACAGAAAGACACACTCCCTTTTAAACGATATAAAGGTACTTGAGACAGCGAAAAACATCTCCCTAATATAAGACATGAAGCTTTCCTGGCCACGTATATATTCCAAATCTTCTCGGGAAACAAGCCAGGTTAAAAGACGATTAGAAACCGACGTTTTGAAGGCGTACTCCGCTCCCATCATCAGGATATTTTAAGAAATATTATAACCACAAAATGTGTTACTGGGTATAACACAAGTTTCAACAAAGACGAAACACATCCAATATTCGCAAGACTGAACAAAAGACTGTTTCAGTAAAATAAATTGCCAAGTCAGGAGATGACGTGAGTGTAGAAAATTAATTAGGTCACAAATCCTAATTACTTCACTTGATTATCAAGCCTTGTAGATCTGTGCTTCTTAAGCCGACAGATTTTCATTTTGAGGCCGGTTTCCAAGAGAAGCGAACTGAAATCCAGCATCACGATTAATCATGAGAGTTAAGGAGGCTTTGGGCATTTCCTCCTTGAGGCGCACGCATTTCCTCCTTTGTTGGTATTTGTGTTATATCCAGTAACATATTTTGTGGTTATAACATTCCTTAAAATATTCTGATGATGGAAGTGATTTACGCTACCGAAACGTAGATTTGTAATCGTCTTTTAACTTGGCTTGTTTCCCGAGAAGATCTGGAATATCTCGTTAATAGCTAAAACATAGTTATTTTAGGTGTATCTTTTAACCAAATGTGCATTATTCCATCAATATATTTTTCCTTAACCAATTGTGTTGAGTTATTCCTAATTCAGAGACTTAAGAAATTTCACAGGTTATTGGTAGGAAATTTAATTGCAGATTTTATTAGTCATTTATGTTTATATATGTTATATATACGTTATATTGCTACAATCTTTTTTTTTAGAAAATGAAAAATACTAAAGGTATTATAAAGTATGGTTAGTGGTGGAATGCTTTATTCCAAATACCTATGTTGCTTCTTTGAAATATGCTGGACCAAGATAATGTTCTTCTGAATTTTTGTTTTATAGTTGAAATAAATGCTGGGTCTTTTTCAAAACTAATATTTTTGGTGGAAAAGGAAATATGGTAGTGCCTTATTAGCAGAATATTGATAGGAAAGTGAACTTTATCATTGAAATATTTCTGTGCTCTAATCAAAGATGAATCTATTCTTCTTAGTGAGCCTAAATTACTGAAAACTCATATGCGTTTTCACATAATATTACACCAGTTGCAGTAATCAGGAATTCGTTAAGAACTATTACTTATTCTATAAACTAAACCGTTTTCCTTACACGTGGCTCTTTGCTCTCAAAGTGAAGCCAGAAATGGCTGTTTAAATAAAAATTTTCAAAGTTGATGACAGAAAAAAGAGGTGTGAAACCTCATATTTCCATACTTTTCCAGTTTAATATCACAGGAAAGTATTCTTTTCCAGCATTTATATTTTGAAACTGCTGTAGCACTTTTTATGGCATTCCCAGTCATTTCTTTGGACACTTTCTGTTCTTATAGACGGACATAGGCAAAATGTTTCCTACCATAAAAGCAACTGTCTTGTTCTTAAAGAGCATTCACAAATCTTCCGCATATTGCCGTCCACCGCACCTAACCCTGCTAACATAAAATATGAAACAGAAAGAAATGAACGAAGACTTGAAAATAAAAAATGCGACATACTAAGCCGGAATCGAATGTGGAACCTCCCTAATGGAAGTCTTAGGTGTTGACCCCTGCGTCATGTAGCTCAGTATTTTAATTATAATTAACAAATATTAACAACCTCTGTATAAAAGAACCGGAGATGTCAATTTTTGGTGAAGTACATTATAAATTGCATAAGCTGCTCTATTGTGTCCATGATCTTCTAATGTCCAGCTGGATCTATTCTTGTTACTCGACCTCACTCTTAAAAATAACGAGCTTCAGTTTTGCACTCTTGTTCCAGTTCAGTAGTAATCTCACTAATGGCATAGGGCGTTTTCAAGTCTGCTTCGCTGCATCTACAAGGGATTTTTCCTCCTAACGGCTCTTCATCGCTCCGGAATAATATAAAACCTATTCGTTACTTTTAATCAGTGACTTTCTTTCGTTACAGTGTACCATGTAATGCTACACAGCTACAAAGATGGATTCTTATTGATTTGTACATCAATATGAACTGATCCTGTCAGCTTTACAGATTTTACACACTCCCAACAAATATTGAACTAGAAGTTTAATTTTGTTTTTACATTTACACTAGTTAATACTTTTGAAAACTTTTTCCCTTGCAAATTTTTATATAAGGCAAGGTTTTACCCTCTTCATCTTCTTCTTGCTCTTATTGGTGGGCTTCTGTTCGTTCCAGATCCAAATTGTTGATGCCAGCGTTTCTCAGGTCTTCCTGGTTTCCTTCTACCGTGTGGCCCATAAATTACAGCTATTCAAGATATCCTATTGTTTGGCATTCTGTATAATTTTCCCATTTTCTTTATGTTTCTTAATTATCATGTTTAGTTCTACTTTTAATTTTTCAGAAATACTTGTATTTGTTTTTCTGACTAATTTTTATGTCCTTAAATAGATCTCAAGAATGTCATTTTTCTACTTGTATTTTTATAGGTGGTTTGTATTAGTCCATGTTTTTGATACATATTATGCCTTTGTGGGTACGTAGAATTGAAAGTCCAAATTGCAGAAATTCAAGATGTTCTTTATTTCTGTAGAAATACACTTTGCCCAACCCTTACAGTAGCAGAGTTACGTAACGTACACAAATACACTGCTAAAGGTCGTTGACCACTAACAAAAGAGTTCACTTTCAAAACACAGCTGTATGCGGACGATTCTCCAGTTCCAATTCGACTCTCCGCACAACTAATCTTTATCTGTTTCGGCAAGCGCTTTTTCTCCGCGATGTCCTATCTTGCCCTTTGTGTGCATCGGCCGCCATTCGCATAAAGGTTCGCGACAATATGTGACGGCAGTTACTGTTAATGCTTTAATACAGCTTAATTATCGAATCTCATCTTGGTTTTTCTTAATATCCTTATTAATGTTCCAGTTATATAGCTAAATTTGTTTAGTTTTCCACATGTATCTACATCATTGATATTATTCACAGAAACAAATTTAATTTTGATACAGTAAAACCGCTCTAAAATTAAACGCGATCGTTTGGCATTTATTTTCCGTCCTACAGAGAATTGTGTTTGAATATAAGTAAATGTCGAAGCAGTCGCACAGGTTTACAGTGAAGAAATAATATAGGATGAAGTGTAAATAATGATGATGATGATGATGATGATGATGATGATGATGATGATATGTTTGTGCACTCTATTTTCAACTTGCATACAATAATTATATATTATCCCCTAGTTACTCTGTTTTCAATTTTCCCTCTCCAATCTTCAACTGTCTGTACCTATATATCAACATAATTTGCTTCACCACTCACATTATTCAAAACAATTTTATGGTGATATTTGAAACTCTCGAGCCATCCACTGCAAGCCCTAAAATTTTTTTCTAGTTTTCTTGCTGTCTCTAAAGCTTGAGTCTGAAGGAATAGGCCAGAAATTGGAATTTATTAAGCGTACGTTAAGTAGTAATAATAAGAATAATAAAATAATAGCACTCGAACACAACGTGATTTAGCTCGTCATACTCTGAAAATTTTGTAATGTGTTTCAATTCCCTACTTACTCTTTTTAATTGTTAGCTCGTTTTTCAAAATTTCATTAATCTCAGTATTTCCTTCTTTAAACAGCGCAGTAAATTCTTTAGTTGGACGTTTGTATTTTCGAGTTCTTCTATAACCCAATTTTTCTTTCTCCAGTTATGAATGTTTAGAACTCATTTTACATAATTTGTGTAAATACAAAATATTATTTAAAAAATCAGAAAAGTTAACAGTTTTCTTCCACTCGTAGCTGGTAACTTGTAAGAACGAAACTGAAAATGAACACACTGCAAGACATTTGTAGCCTTATTATGAGTGTTGGAAGAGCGTTGAAAGGCTAACGGTTTCTTTTCTTGAAGGATTATATTTCAAGACTTATGCCTCTTAGAACTTCGGTGCAAGTTCATTCGCCCCCAAATTCTTCCACTTTTTTTAAATATGTACGTTGTAACATATTACACATAAAGTAGCATATTTTAATCAGATTATTTAAACAAACGGTTCCGGAAATGTTGCTTTAGGCAGTTTTCCAGCTTAGAATATAATTTTACATGGGATATAGCTCCATTCTAAAAAATTATTTTCCACTTTTCCAGGTTTCCGTTTTAGGCAGGTTTTGCTGCACTTCTTCCAGAATTTTATTTTCCAGTGATATCTTGGAAATTTATGCAGAATGAAGTGCAATTCAAAGCCTAAGTCCAGATAATTCAAGGTATACATTTAATTTCATATGAAAATATGTTAAACATATTATCTGCTTGTCAAATGTAAAATACAGAGTAAGATGACATGGGATCTGCCCCCCCCCATCCTAAATCTTCGTGCAACATCCTTGTAAACTTTTCAGCTTAAATATTGAGATAGGTTTTATCCGACATTTCAATCTTGAGTTACGCTGTTCAAAAGCACTCTAGTCCAAGGAGGGTCTTTATCTAACAATGCTTTCTTGGATTCAGGGGCCTCAAAACATGTATTTCAAAAAGATCTACTCATTGAAAACTTTTTACTTCAATACATTTGACCGCCTCGGTAGCATGTCTGCCTCACGTTGAAGAGGTCTCGAGATCGAATCTCGGTCAGAGTGAGTTACCTGGATAAGGTTTTTGCGAGGTTTTCCTGTATCCTAAAAAACGAATGTCGGGTAACTCTAAGCTCCATGGACACTGGGCCCATTTGAGCATCATCTCACCCATTCCATTCATCGTTAGAAACATTAAAGGGCGTAAATTACACACAAAAATACAATTAATACAATTCTACCGGCTCTGATAGAAACATTTAGTATATTTATATATTAAATATATGAAGAGAGAAAAAGTAATAATAATGTTACCTGAATTATTATTTTAGTACACGCTTGTTTAAATCGTTTGCAAATGTTAATATTTGTGTATCTGTTTGCTTATATTACAAATAGTAGAACTTAGAAAACTATTTCCACCCAGAAATGTGCTTTGTCTTTGTGTTCTCGCTGAGTAAACACTCCCCTGAGAAACCTCATATTTCAGCATCTGTGGTGTTAACAAGATGTGAAGTAAGCTCAGATTAAGCAGCCACCTAGCAGAGGAAAACGGAATTATTCATAGTCTACTGCTCAACTTCATTTCTTATACACAACTCACATACATATGTTCATTTACAAACATAAACACACAGCATTTAACGTCACTTAATCTATTAAACTCCGAGCAAAAGTCGTCAAGGATTTACGTTAACATTTGCATAATGTGAATGGATTTAATTCTCAAAGGTTTGTTTGAGTTATAATTTAATAGCCTTATTATGTGTAGGAACACAGATTATTACGGTATTGTGAAGTAAATTGAAATATGACTATATTTCTGTGTAATGTGAAGAAATAAATATACACGCTAAACACACACACACACACACACACACACACACACACACACACACACACACACACACACACACACACACACACACACACACACAATAATTTGAGAATAGGTGAAGCTATGTAAAACGGGGCTTGAAGTTGCGACGTAGATGCCTGCAGTAAGTTAGTAAGTACCACGCAGAATTAACTTCAGATGTTCCCAAACAAAAAGAGTTGGTTAAAAGTGAGAACAAGAAAAAAGCTTGAGTTAGATATTGTAAAGGTTCGGAACCTAAGAGGAACTGCCAGTCTTTCATGAAACATAGGCATAGAAGAGATGACAGCATAAGTTCCCATAGAGTCCCAATATAATCATTCAGTATGCATTACGTTGTAAGCTAAGGAAAAACTAATGACTAACTAGAGGTATAGGTATTGGCCGGGTTAAATTTTTTGACTTTACTCTGCAACTGTGGTGGTTAATCGGAATCTTACTGTATTATTCTCTTACCTCACGACATGTTCTACAGATAGTGTAATGTAGTGACTTTTATTTTTTATTTATAGTGCTTTATTATATCGAAGGTATAAAAGCTAAGATAATAAGGCTTTTAGAAAGTGCCTAGTATCAGCCACTGCCTTTGTGTTACAAATGGATTGTCAGTGATACATAGCACTGCCATATATAGAATAGTAGAACACAAAAGCATGGGAACTTATTGTCACTATTTCTGCTCAGTTCACAAATGTTTAGCTCACTGGTTTACAGAGATCGCAAATATAACGCTGCTATAGGCTTCAGAATATCTTCCGTGCGCTAAGAGATACACTAACCACCGTCAAGCACTCATAGCAGACAAAGAACTGAAGAGAGTAAGAAGATATCCGACTATAGCGTACGTGGATGCACAATCTTGCTAGTGCTTACTGGAAACTTCTACCACATGGAGGGAAAAGGGAAATCACAGTAGTGGCCGGTGCTGCATGCTGCAGGACTCTCCCCTATAGATGCGGAAGATTTCTGGTAAACAGACTAGATAAATCTTCAACTGACAGACACATTGTTGTTCGGATATTTCAGAATGTGACTATGCAGTTAGAAACTTAGAGGAAGTTACTTGAGGTAGTAGGCAGTACAGATTGATAAGAAAAACACAAATATCCCTTCTAAACCGAGTGGTATGGCTAAGGCGGTTTCGTTTGTGGGAGCCCCAGGTTTGATTCCTGTGGTCGGCCAACCTCATCCTTGGGCCATAGGGCTTATGTACAAAAAATCAGTCTGGTGACTGATCTATCCTATCCTATTTCTTTTAAGTTGAGGGAATCGATTAAAGTAATCATGCCATAATAATCAAGGGATGACTCGATTACGCGTTTATCTGCCGATTTCAAGGTAATCGGCCGAGACTTAGATATAGTTTCTGAAAGTGTTTAGAAGCGAATGCCTCATGTCATTAGATTTATCGCCATGTAAAAGAACTGCTGCAGAACGGAATTCCGGCAAAACAGCGGTGGTGATATTATCTTGGCAATTGATAATGTCGATAACAAAGTAAACATTCCTTTTTCATAGCGGCACGTAACTAACTGAAATTTAACTTAAACTCTTTATTCCGTAGCCCGTAGCCACCCATAAGTACACAAATATAGGGCGATAGAGAAGTGTGTTAAGGAAGATGGAAAGAAGTGGAAGACCAGGCAACTAGCAGAGGACCCATCAAAGTTTCATTTAAACTTAACGGGGCAGAATGATCGGTCTCTGCGACGCGGGTTTGTTATACCGTGCCATTTCGGCTCGTACAGTTCATACTGCTACGACGGTGATGCGTTTGTGGAAGCAGTAGACAGATGAAGGTCGTGTTCAGAGAGGAACCGGAACTGGACCACAAAAAAATGGTCAGAGCACGGGATGATCGTCATCTTGTCCGTATGGCTCGACGCTGGAGCACTGCAACAGGTGTGAACTGGTATGCATACTCGGTTCGTCGCCGTCTGCTGCAGGCTGGATTGGTTGCGCACATGCCATTACGTTGGTTTCCATTGTCCAGAAACCACAATCTCCTCCGACTGCAGTGGGCATTCGAACACCATCACTGGGATGCTGAGTGGCAAAATGTAGTCTTTTCTAATGATTCCCGCTTCAACGTGTCCTGCAGTGATGGCTGCACATGTGTCCGACTCTACCACGGCATACGAACGACATAATAGAAAAACACCGGGTTTGATGGTTTGGAGCGCCATTGGTTACAACAATCGAACTCGCCTCCTACGAACTGAGGGAACTTTGAACAGCAACCGGTACCTAACGGTAGTTGTAAAGACTGAAGTACTTCCCCTGCTTCAGGCATCTCCTCAGGCCATATTTCAACAGGACAATGCCCTGCCACATATGGCGAGGAATGTACAAGCCTTCTTCGAAGAGCATCGGATATAATCACTTCCCTGGCCTGCACGTTCGCCCATGTAATTTTGCCCGTCGAACATGTCTGAGATATGATGTTTAGGCATCTGGTGCATCATGATCCTCTAATAACTAGTGTCACAGAGCTGTGGGCTTGAATACAAACTGCGTGTCGGAAAATTCATCATGAATGAATTCAGAATTTGTTGAATGATGCCAATACCACGGCAGCTCCAATTGCAGTGCATGGATGTCACACGAAATACTGAATATTAGAGCTCAAAGATCATGTACAGATTTGAAAAGTTAATTTTTGCTACTTGTTATGTACCTAACCTGTGGTATTAAATTCAGTGAATTTATGGTTTTCCTTCTTAGTGTTGCAATTTCATAAATATTACTGTATTAAGGTTTGCACAATTAGAAGGTACATATTATTAACGAGGAAAATACAAATATTGAAAACTAAAACAGTTATTAAACTGAAATATCATATTTAATTTTCTGTATATTTTATGATTGTGGTCATTATACTTATTTTAAATATATTTACCTTTCTCTACCGGTAATTAATGGGGAAGATGGTAATATCCACATGCCAACCAAAATGTCGATTTTGAGAAGGTACTGACAGTACACGTTTTGAGAATTTCGTAATCAGTAAATAAGCAGTTTTAGAAAAATATCCATGTATGAATCAGTGAACAGTCTACTCCAAAATGCATAGTCGCTTTTTGTACCAAACCTAGTATTGTAAGTTCAGCGTCTTCCAAAGTTGCCACAAGAGGTTTGTCAAGAAAATCCTGATCTCTCAATCCATTATTTACACGGAAAATGTTTCCAAAAGCTTGATTTTCCCAAAACCGTCTAACAATTTTGATTGAACTACTATATGTTAAATATATTTATGTTACAATTTAAGTTTATATCTTGAATTTTCTTGGAATAGCTTCTGAAGTCCAGTTCATTACGTTGCATAACTGGTCAACCGTAAAAGATAGACACTACCTTCTTGTACAAAAAATAGATTTATTTCAGGCACACAGTTCTATACAAAGAGGACCTAGTTTTGACTATTAGTCCAATATATTGGTGCCCAGATAAAAAATGCTGTAACATTACATCTGCTTTACGTAAAGATTTTCGCACAATCTTCTTCCGATACAGTTTGTTTCCATTATGTTGTATCCCCTAGAGGTACGCACTGGATAAACAAACAGCAAATGCTTTGTTTTGCTTAAACATTCTATTATAATGTTATCTCGCTTTAAAGTTATTTTAACAGTACCTTATTACTACAAAATCAACAAATTCAGAGATTCTTGTACTATTTTCGTTAGAATACTTAGAATGGTTTGTTATCTCTGCCGCAAAACTGCTTTTGTATGCATAGAAGGGTCTTCCGTATATGTAATTAATTCTTGAATATATCGTTGGTCATTTATTCAGAGGAAATATTTTTATAAAACATTCATTCCTGCTCATATATATTAATATAACGAATTAGTAATTTCGAAGTAATATTAAATACAATTTGTTTAAAATGCCTGGTCTGCAATGTTATGTCGTATGTCTATTATAATTATGTTCTTCCTTACAGATCTAACAACTAATTTTACTCCTGCTCAAACATCTCTTACTCAAATCAGGGATGTTGTATCAAAGTAAACACGTCTTAAACATGGTAAACCTCTTTTCAACACCTGTCACATATTTTGGGCTGATTAATCATGTTTTAAAAAATGCAACTGCTATTCTGTAATTCAAAAAACATTTAAGAGTAATAGTATTTTTTAATAAAAATACGTTGCATCTTAAAAACGTGATGAAAAGCAGAAATTTCCCTACAGATCTTTCCTGTAAAAGATAGTTTCAATTAGTGACACCTAAAATTACAAGTAATTATAAAAATTTATGCAACAAAGTTGTACAGAAAGCAAAATTTAAAGTTTGCTTGAAAGGGTTGTCCATAAAAGAAGTTTTCTGTACAGTAATATGATAACATGTGACATGATACTTTTTTCTACAGTTGCCATTACAGTTTCACTACAATGACTTTAGCATCGTACGTGCAATTATTATACATCCTGTACATAAACATGAAATTGCTGACCCTAAAATTTAATCGTTTACTCAGGTCCCCTGGCCATAAGCCTTTGGTTTTCCTGAGCAGCTTGGTGTTATTTCTTCCTGACCTTTTACCCTAATCAACTTTTCTCTCAAACTATATAAGAGTTTTTCTATACATATATTTTTCTTTTCTGCCATCTCCGTTAACATGCGTAATGCCAATACCTCTTTGCTCACACTGTCCCATTTCTTATTCCATATTTTTCTCCCGCAATTTGTTAACTCCTTACATTCTATCAGGTGGTGAACAGTGCTCTCTTCATCTCCACAAAATTCACATATCCCTACCTCATTACTCGTCAACCCTTTTAGATAGATTATTCCTACTCTTATCCATGCTATGCCTTCTCTTCCACTTTTGTCACATTGATCTTTATACTTTTCCCTACCACATTCTGTTTTTAATTGCTTATAAAATTTCAAAGACTTCTTTTCTTCTGTACTTTGCCATATCTCCTGCCTATCTATGTTCTCTGGTTCTCACTTCCCTCTAAAAACCGCTATTATTTGACTCCTCTGCTCTCCATGCCTATCTTCGATACTATTCTTTGCAATTCCGACCACCAACTATTTGTGTTTTAATGATTTTCTGTCCCTTCATGCAAAGATTCAATAATTTCCTGTTTTTCCCTTTAATACACTTATACCAGAGTTTCAGTGTTCAGTTATTATTCCCCTTCTTTTTGTATTACCCAATTCTAGTAATGCCACTTCTCTTGGCGCCGAGTACAGGTGTATAAAATATTAGCTTAACATGATGGCCAGGATTAATCGTCCATAAAAGCAAATCTAAAAGTTAAGCAGGACCAATAGCATACTATTACAGTCCCAATTAGATGTTCATCAGGAATAGTTCAGAAACATAATGAATACTTCTGCTTCTCAGGGGCTTTCAAGTAAGTCAGCTAAACGAATTATAACCCGAAGAAATAGTGCCTCACGTGTATATATTACTCGACAGAGCGTTGAGGCATATTGACCTTCAGGTGACCAGCGCCGTGATTGTCTCTTATCAGGTGTTATCTATCGATTAGAAGAGTGGAATATTAGTAAGTAGATGTACAGTAAGTTACGAAACACAAATAGAGCGATTGAAAGCTGTGTGTGTACATATGCTATGATTTCTCGCGCATGATGATATATATGACCCATTGCTGTCCTGAACAGAGTATGCGTACACTGGACTCACCGTGTATGTGCGATAAGCTGAGGTAAACATCTCTGTGTTGCGAATTTTTCCCGATACGCTTTCTCGCTTTTCCATGTAATAAATATAAGTTAGATTAATTATTTATATGTGTATATTTAATTTAAATAAATCTGAGTTTTCATAATTTCTGCAAAATACCTTAAAAATTATGTTATTTCTGATACCATCTTTGATGAATATTCTCGTATTTAAGTATGGAATATCTAAGTCATAAAAATTCCTCATAATTGTCAGAATGAAAACAGTAAGAAAAAACATTGATTATAAGTTCTAAATACATATTTTGTCACACAAATTCTTTAGTAACTTAAACTAGTAACTTATATTTAATAAATAACACTTCCAATTAAGACTTTAACTGAGAAATTATTTAACAGGTAGCATTTTTACTAAAGAATTCCTTTGCGGATAATACTTCAAAGACTTTGTTATTTAAAATTCTTTGTAAAACTGTTAACTAGATATTCTATCGTTATGATGTACAACATTGGACCTATTTTGTTACCGTGGTGAAGTGCTACAGTTGTTTAACATTTAAGCTCAGGTAAACACAGATAAACGGGTGACATTCAATGATCTTCAGCTATTATTATAATACACGTTTTCAGGTTTCCTATCAGTCGTTTATGCTGACTCTAATGCGCGATTTCACCAACAGATGTTAAGACTTAACACGAGTTTAGCAATAGTTAAAACGAAAATTGTATTTCACCAACAAGTGTTAGCTTAACACTCGTGTTAAATCTCTTGTTAAGCTAACAAGCCAAATTTCTGTTGTTAAGTCCTTAACAATTGTAAATAGTCAAAATGGCGGGCATGAACTCAGTGTTCATATCATTTTGCTATATTCAAGACGTGTAAATGACATTCGTAATAGAGGATGGCCTATAAGGAGAAGTTATTTTGAGGAGCTATCAGAAGAAAATTTTCTACGGAGGTGTAGACTGTCGAACAAGTTGCTATGCAGGTTACTGCGAAAGTACAAAAGAGGTTAGAACATGCATCGAAAGGTATATGCCGATCTTAAGTATTAATAACTTCAAGTAATAATAACTTTGCGATTTTATAATTCATTGAATTATGTTGATAATACATAGTCCACCTCCCGTCTTGAAACGTTCAAGTCAATTGTCCTTCTTCGCTTCTCGTTTTAAATTTACATAATACTGAGTTAGAATATGCATCGAAAGGAATATGCCGATCTCGCCTTAGCTTCAGTTATTAATAACTTTGCGATTTTATAATTCACTGAATTATGTGGATAATACTGTGTCCACCTCCCGCCTTAAAACGTTGTCACTTGTCCTTCTGTGCACCTCGTTTTAAATTTACGTAATACTGACGACGTTTTTTGATGCTTGTAGTAGTGACACATGCATTTGAATTAAATTCGCTTCCGATACTTTCCCACGTGACATCTTGCTCTTTTACATTCACCACATCCATCCTTTTATTTTCCACAATATGCTTACACTTCGTCACCAATTCAATTAACAATTCTTTCTCCATCGATGAGAAATTTTTCTCGCGCCTTTTGTTTACATTTTGTTGACCCGCCATTTTTTTAGCTGTGTGTAGACGAAAATGAAAACAAAAGCGCATCGCAGTACGTTGAGAAAATAATGCTACGCATCCATAGCCTTCTATAGCTGTAATATTTAGAAGTGTCTTGGCGTTAACAAGTGTTTGTTAACATTTTCAGAAAACAGATTGGTGAAATGCAAGAAATTTAACAGTAGTGTTAACGCTGTGGCAATTGTTAGGTTACATTTGTTAACGTCGATTTTAACATCTATTGGTGAAATCGGGCGTAATTATAACAATAACAGCATAATTTACCAAACAGCTCATGCCAATTAATGGAATAATGGGATGATGTTAAGGGTGGTCCTTTCTGTATCATTTACACTATTAACATTAAGCGTACATATGCACTTACCTTTCTCGGCTACAGAAGTCATAACTATGAGATGTACCAATATGGCCACCCCCAAAAGGGATAATGTTCTCGACAGCGCCCATTGGACCATGGCGGTTGTCTTGGTGACTGGCGTTGTCCTCGACTTCTTGATATCGACGCCCGCAGTTGAAGCAGTCCGGGTGCCCAGATACATGGGGGTAGAGAAGGGAAACACCTCCGCTTTTGTTCTGCAGTTAAGTCACCCCCACACTTCTTACAATGGTTTAATCATACATAAAGTTCACCACGAGCTCGGTAAATCAATATGCAAACACTCCAGACGAACCTCCCTAAATTTAACACTACACCAACTTTCTATTTTGTTAACCGACTAGAAGAAAGGCGCCTTTGACCAGAGAAGAAAGTAAAGTAGAATAATATTTTTACTAGAAGATCCTAAGAGCTATCTTCTTTGTCTCACTGTTAAAAGTGCTAAGTTTACCTCTTTCTATCTCAACAGAATGAAAAGAAAAAACAAAGTGCGGAAGGAAAGAGAGAAAGAGGAGGAAATATAAAGTTTTCCTTAGTTTGTTTCGCAAGAAAGACAGAGAACACGAGCAGCACTCCAAATCTGAGAAAATGCAATATACGTGTGTACGATTCTCCTATTAACTTAATGAAGTCGTGTTTCTTGAAAGCAGAAACTCTCTGGTGCTTCCGGATAAGGTGGAAGTTGTTGATGGTGGTTTCGGAGTTTCTGATGGAGATGGCATGATTCAGTTTCCACCATTCCTTTCTTAACCTCGAGCAGTTCCAGTTTCCCAGGGAGCGCAGCTAATTATGAAACTTGCATGTACTATCCCTTCAGCCCTTCAGGGGGCGTTGGCAAAGAAGTTGCAAACTATAACCTCAACCACCACTACACTCATCTGCATCAGAACAGCGATGAGGATCTCTTGTCACATGCACCTTTCGTACTCCATTTTTGGAACATTCGTTTTCAATCCCAGCGTGGATTCCTCTGTTGGTGCTCCTTCATCCGTTTACACATCGAACGCGAGGAAACCTGTAGGAGAGCAGAAAAAGACAAAAGTAAAAATGGTGCGCATAGAGCGAGTAATGTTATCAGTTGAAGCATTAGTGGAACAAATTGGTTTACAAAAAAGGAGGAAAAGTCGGTAAAAAAGCCTCCAAAAACTATCGTGAAAGACCCGCAATTCAGTTTTCCCCTTGCTATCGGTATTTCCAGAATGTACAAATTGGAACTAAAAATAAGTAGTTATACACGAGTTACTATAAAACTATAGGACAAGTCAGTGATAAAATCGACAGAACAATAAGTTATATGCTTTGAGCTCTTACTGTACATTTTATTGTTTTAATCCAAATGCTATAATTAAAACACTTAAAACGTCAGTACTACTTCTCTCAGAAAATACTTCTTTAAGATAGTGCCTATCTGTAGGTTTATATTAATTTGTAAACGAACCAAGGGTTGTGTGCATTAAGACCGAAGTTAAGGGCAAGCAAGTAGGAAGGGTACATTGTATGTTAACAAGAAGTTCGTCAGTATGTGCTATGGATGTGTAAATAGTAATGCATTAATGACTGTATAAAGAAATATAATATTCTTTACTATTTTATAATTTGTTAAAGCTATTTTACCTATGGATGTGTAAATAGTAATGCATTAATAACTGTATAAAGAAATATAAGAAATGTTCTTTTCTATTGTACAATTTGTTAAAGCTATTTTACCTTTGTAATTAAAACTATGGATGTGTAAATAGTAATGCATTAATGACTGTATAAAGAAATATAAGAAATGTTCTTTTCTATTGTACAATTTGTTAAAGCTATTTTACCTTTGTAATTAAAACTATGGATGTGTAAATAGTAATGCATTAATGAATGTATAAAGAAATATAAGAAATATTCTTTTCTATTGTATAATTTGTTAAAGCTATTTTACCTTTATAATTAAAACTATGGATGTGTAAATAGTAATGCATTAATGACTGTATAAAGAAATATAAGAAATGTTCTTTTCTATTGTACAATTTGTTAAAGCTATTTTACCTTTATAATTAAAACTATGGATGTGTAAATAGTAATGCATTAATGACTGTATAAAGAAATATAAGAAATATTCTATTCTATTGTACAATTTGTTAAAGCTATTTTACCTTTATAATTAAAACTATGGATGTGTAAATAGTAATGCATTAATGACTGTATAAAGAAATATAAGAAATGTTCTTTTCTATTGTACAATTTGTTAAAGCTATTTTACCTTTATAATTGAAACTATGGATGTGTAAATAGTAATGATTAATGACTGTATAAAGAAATATAAGAAATATTCTTTTCTATTGTACAATTTGTTAAAGCTATTTTACCTTTATAATTAAAACTATGGATGTGTAAATAGTAATGATTAATGACTGTATAAAGAAATATAAGAAATATTCTTTTCTATTGTACAATTTGTTAAAGCTATTTTACCTTTATAATTAAAACTATGGATGTGTAAATAGTAATGCATTAATGACTGTATAAAGAAATATAAGAAATGTTCTTTTCTATTGTACAATTTGTTAAAGCTATTTTACCTTTATAATTAAAACTATGGATGTGTAAATAGTAATGCATTAATGACTGTAAAAAGAAATATAAGAAATGTTCTTTTCTATTGTATAATTTGTTAAAGCTATTTTACCTTTATAATTAAAACATAGTAAGCCATAACATCAGGATTAACAGTAATGATCGTTTCAATGGATATTAATTTCTCCTCTTCAGAAATCTTATTCTTACTGGCTAGTGTTGAAGACTCCTTACTACTTGAAGGTGAAAGACGGGAAAACCTGGAGAAGTGGAACCTATTATGAATATGCTACAACGCAGTAAATGCGTATTGAGAACAACTAATTGTTGTTCTCAAAGTAGACTAATACAGGTTAAATCTGCATGCTTTCGTCGAGGTGAATTAACTCGAAGGCTTGTTTACATGTTTCGAGTACTGAGAGGATAAAGAGAGGAATATGCATAACTTGTGTGCTTTTCTGTAACATTGTAGCTCCCCACGTGGAGAGATAGGTCACCTTCACGTATCTTCTTTAAAAATCAGACTGTAGTTTGTGTGATTTGTGAATGTAGTGGCATCTTCAACTTTGATGTTGTGTAAACATAATCATCTTGATACTAGATTTAGTCTGACCTTCCAGAGTCACAATATAGAAAGCAAACACAATTTGTCTCTAGCGTCCAACTTTTATTGTATAAGAGCTATCTTTTATCCCGTCTGGGTTCCCAGTGAAATATAGACAGCCATCTACACCGACCGATGGACGCTCCCTATGTACAACTCTTTAGGTCACCGTCGTGTTCGGTATACTGTCCAAACATCACTCTTGAAACAATAAACATTCAGCACCTGACTCAACTTACAGTGTCACTGGGGTTACGTCTATTTATGCAGCTATGCCATGTTGACCGTCGTCAGCGAAAATAGATGCAACCAAACATTTCCGCAGAATTTCCATCTGAACCTTAAACAGGTTATAAAATCTAAGAGTTTTTCTGTTTTGTCACTGCAATGCACAACGATCTATGGAAATGTATGTTATAGGGTAGAAATGGTTATTTCCATATCGGTATACTGAACCACCGTCACCATTTTAATTATTATTAATATTATTATTATGATTATGGTTATTATGATGATGATTATTATTGTTTTTGTTTTTGTTTTTGTTATTATTATTATTATTATTATTATTATTATTATTATTATTATTATTATTATTATTATTATTATTATTATTATTATTATTATTATTATTATTATTATTATTATTATTATTATTATTATTATTATTATTATTATTATTATTATTATTATTATTATTATTATTATTATTATTATTGTTGTTGTTGTTGTTGTTGTTGTTGTTGTTGTTGTTGTTGTTGTTGTTGTTGTTGTTGTTGTTGTTGTTGTTGTTGTTGTTGTTGTTGTTGTTGTTGTGGTCGTCGTCAAGGTGGTTGTGGTTGTTGTTGTCGTCGTCATTAAAGAAGGGAAAACCTGAAAAGCTTAATGTTAATTTTGCAGAAGATATCCTTCATTAAGTTTGAACATGCATTTATAACTTATTTTCTATTGCTTTTTTTATTTTGTTAGTGCTCCCTATATCATGAATGGAGTAAGTATTGCACTTCAAAAATGCTGATACTTCTTTTACCATAAATGTAAGTTTCAAGGCTTCCTAAACAAAAACAAAAAAAAAAAAAATAAAAAAAAATTTGGAGAAAGGGCCTTATCTGTCTCAAAATCAAAAACGAATATTATGTTGACAATCTATCTTTGTGTTTAAATTTAGCAATTTCTAAACAGCAGAGAACTTGAGAAAATTGCTTGCTATCCAGCGAATATACATAAGCTGTACTGTGCAGGTACAACTACTTTTAAACAATGTAAATACATAAAATAAGATATATTTTGAACTTAGTTATTTTGTTTTAAAATTACTCTGCTTATAAAGTATGTCTCTAAAATAACACCTTAAAATCAAAATATCAATGTTATTTGATTACCTATAAATATGTTATATACTTTGGTTACTCGAAACCTTGTTTAAAATCAAATTAAAATGATTTTATGTTGTTATAACACTTTTAAATTACCCTATATTTAGTTTTTCTCAGTTTAAAAAAAATCTGATATTAAAACGTTTAAAATCAAGAATTGTAAAATAATTCATTCTTGAAACTTCATTACTATGAACACTTAAATTTAAAATCTAAATTTCAAGTATTCGTTATTTAATGATATATAATAAATATATTTATACATAATAAAACTTGAATTCGTTTTGTTTTATCTAACTAGGAGAATCTTTAAGGTGAAACTATAAGACGGAAATCATTATAAGATTTGAAACATAATTTTAATGTGAACGCATAATTCTGAAACTCCCAAATGAAATCAAAATAACTGCTCTCTGGTGTTTGAAATTCATGATTTTCCCAAATTCGGAAACGTCTTTCAATTCTCATTCTTATTTTATACAAAACTAGTTTAATCTAAACATTTAATATGTGTATTGAAGTAATAAAATGTGCTTCTATATTTTTATTAATAGAAATTGGTTTAGTCTTGCATTATCTACTGCAATATCTCATAATGATTGAAATAATTCAAAATTTGAATATCAATAATATTATCAATAAATTCTTTCGCTTAGAAGAAAACACAACCTATTTAGTGTTGCTGTATACTTCATAGTTGTACTGGTTAATATCTTTTAACTTCTGTTAGCATCTAAAGAAATATCAAACCTATGAAATATTTGTTCATTCCCTTAAAGTACTAAACCTTTGGCTATTGTGAACCTTGAATTCATATACGCATTAACATTTCAGACCTTAGAGAGAGTGGGGCATAATTATGACAAACGAGAACATCTCGCTTTCAAGAAGGGGATCGAACTGGAAGTTGAGGATGCCTGCTAACCACCAGACTACAGAGACAATTTCTACATGTTTATATAGCTGTGCATAGTTTTCACTTAAAATGTATGTTTATAATATTTCAAAATGAAAATTTTATTTGTTTGTTACTTTACAGCAAACGTTATCATTTATTATTACTTATAGTGAGATGCATTATCTACTTCTGATTGATCCAACCAGAGTTTCCTAATTCCAGTATATTCTGAAATTAGCATACTCTGTTTCCGTGACGTTCCAGATAGGTAGACCGGGAATAGGCAGTTTTAGAATCTCTGCTCCTTCGGTGTAATTTGAATTCAGGAAACTGTGAGGTCAGTGGAACAACCAAATCCTCACTCCAGAATTCGATTACGGGGCCCTACAGTTTACCTAACTGAAGACTTCTCCTTGTAACTGCATTTGGAGTGTTAGTGTTACCTGGCTTAAAGTGCTGGGAACGTGGGAATTGCAATTCTGCTTCGCTGAGATTGCTATCTAACGTGTTCCTCAAGCCAGAGCATTAATATGCCGTCCCTAGACCCAATATTACATCACTAGACCTATGAGCAGGGTGAAATATCTCTACGTTAAAATGATCAGAACTAAAGTTAAAGGGCGAAAGCAAAGGTTAAGAAGCAATTTGGTGTCACCTTATTAGAAACTTAATTATATGTCTCATTACACACAACATAATATTATACTCAAGTAAATCGCAATAAAATATACATTTACGGAAGCAGTGTCACTACACAGTAGGCTGAAATAATAGTCTTAAAATAATAGTGCTTGCCCTTTGTTTCATATACTCACCAACAGCCACAAATATTCTTAAAGCTACTACACCTGTTGAATAAAACATGTTATATGAATTCCATTTTAACATCTACCGAGATTCTGTATAGTTTTAACCAGTATACATTTATTGGGAATAAATATTACTCTGTGAATGTTCACAGAAAGCTGAAGGTTTTCCTTGATCACACACAAAATGTATAATGGAACCATTTGGATAAACAGTTATCTCGTTAAATGAAAAATAATAATAATGTAATGATGATTATGATGATGATGGTGATGGTGATCATCATTATCATCATAATTTTCGAAATAGATTAAAATATAAACTACTATTTAGTTAAAAAACCAATGTAATATAATATATACTGTCACTTTGTGGCTTCGTAGAATTAAAAGTCTTGTTTGCAGAAATTCAAAATGCCTTTACTGCAGTAAACAGTAACTTTGTACACCCCTTGCAGCCTCGAAAAGGTCGTGGCATTCACACAGTAGTCTTCAACGTCGTCTCGTTCACCCCGCTGCCGTACACTTCAAATGTGCACTGTCACAATAGCCATCATACAGCTCACACAGCTACACCACTAACAACTCAATTAACAACTGACTACTGACTCACTTTGCGGGGTTTTTATACCTCCAGTCATTGTTCCAGAATGGAGTGAAGCTCCCGAGAAAGATGGCGGCGGCGAGAGAAACACGGAACTATCCAGAGTTCTATCTCTTTCTCTTTCTCGGCAAGCGTCCAACTTATATCCGTCTCTTTCCTACTCACGTGTACAACTCTGGCTCTGCGGCGGCTCCAGCCAACAATGCGATCGGCGACAACACGAGTTGTTCACACTGTAAACACTATCCTGGCAAACACACGGGTCGTTCAAAAATTTGTGGCAACACTGCCTGTATTTGGCGCTATCAGCGGTAAACCATGTAAGCTGACAGTAATGGAAAAATAAGAGCATCTAATGTCTGTTAGCTGTGAGTTTGAAGAAAATAATTTTGTCTAATAAGACATTTTTAATAAGTTTAATTGTAGGCTGTCATCTTCCGTGCTCTAAATATGTTTAGTAAATACGAACAAGGCGCTTTATTAAAATTCAGGTTGCAAGAAGTATCAATGCATGACAATACCGTAGAGAATTATTGGAAACTTAATATAAGCTTCCATATCGTACCGTGGTTAGGTGGGCAAATGCACTTCGTAAAGGAAGGAAAAACGTTCATCAAAAACGTGGAGCTGGCAGCCTGTTACCAGCAAGTGATGATATGCATGAGAATACTGCTAGAGCATTGCTGGAAGAATGTTGTTGGGCTTGTATTGAACTAGCAAGGGAAGTTGGACTTGCTCCTGGAACGATTCTCCACATACAGATGAGGAAAATCTGCACTCGATAGGTTCAACACAGACTTACAGAGGAAACAATGTGGTAGAGGATGGAAACAGCGAGATTACACTTAGAGCGCTACAAACGTAAAGACGAGCGATTTCTTATACGTATCATAACATTAGATGATACCTGGGTTCGTGGTACCTCGTGGTACCTCTGACGTCACTAGAGGAACCTCGGGTCGAACATTCGAGCCCCTCCGATGGGGAGCTTTCTGGATTGGGTTGGTCTCGAGGAGGCACTGTGTTCCCGACACCCACGGGGAATTGGGTACCTCCGGCCAGGTTACGGCCGCCCGGAGGGGGGTAGAGGTTTGCCTCATAAGTCCCGGGTACTAGCCTGCAGAGCTAGTAGAAGGTGTGCTAGATCAGCAGGTGGTCCCACCGAGGTTTTCGGTATCTTCCGTGCGGGGTTGACGCGCGTAAGTGGCGTATCTACTTCCATACCGTCTAGACGTTGTTGTCAAGGAGGGCAGCTTTTTAAGAAATGATGTATTGCCCTATGGAAAGAGCCCCGGAGTTATCCATCTCTCCCGGGTTGAAGGAGGTCAGGGTTCTAGGACCCGAAGGGTCTTGGACTATTGGTAGAAGCTCTGCACTTAACTGTTCTTATCGTTTATTCAGTTCCTCAAGGAATTCGTGTGAATGGTGCATATGCTAGTCACTTAAGGAACGACATTTACGACTAGTTGTGCGTCGTAAACGTCCAAATCTCCTGAATTTTCATCCCGTTGTGTTCATGATGGTGCTTGCTCTCACATGTCTGCCCCAGTTGTTAGTTTACTTCGCAGATGGGGAAGTTCTGGAGCATCCTCCATACTTCCCAGATATGAGCCCATGTGATTTCGACCTGTTTGCAAAACGAAATTTCCACTTAGAGGAGATCGCTTTAGAACCAGACAGGCAATTATAGCAGCAGCTAGGGGAGTCTGTTTGAATATTAGGACAAGAGATCCTGTGGATGGCATCCGTCGGTTCTCTCATGTGTGGATGCGACTTCATGTTGGAGGAGATTACTTCTAGGCCCTGTAATAATTGACATCTCCAAAAATGTTTTATTTCTTGTTAATTCAATTGATGCCACTAATTATTGAATGACTTAAGTATATTTGTGACATTATTGTCACATAGTTGTATTCGTTTTCAAATAAGATATAAGAAATTGTATTTAAAATATCCATATATCTTAAAATAAAATAATTAGAGAGCAAAAGTTCACTTGATATATAAGATTCAGGTTTCAACACAATTGCTTTAAATTTTAGCTTAAGTTTTATATATGACAATTTTAGACGGTGAAAGCCATAATGAAAATCAGGTTTTCAGAAAACTGATAATATTTGCTGATTATCCTACTGACCAGAGGGAGAAATGGTTTATGCTTTTGCCCATATTTCTCTTTTTAGACACTAAATCCGGAAAAATGTATGTATAAAATGAATTTACTGTTATACATTGCACTGAATACGGTTGAAGTGTAAGAAAAGTTAATTATATATAAATCTTAAAGTTAATGTTAAGGCTAAAAAGGAAAATATGAATTTACTGACATTTTTATACATAATTTAATAATCATTTTTACACCTCTTCGATATACTTTTATTTTCTTATTTGTTCTCTTAGTAGTTTCAATATTCCTTTTTGCTCCGCTGTACATTGGTGCCTTGATTGCTATGAACTGTTATTTCCTAGAACTAAACAAAATTAAGTTGAGCGGACATTGAAGATCAATCTTTATTTCGAATATGAAATAATGACCTGTTGATATTTCTCAGAAAAGCATGCAAACTGAAAATTCTCCCTTTTATAAAAAATGAATAGTGTGGAAATAAAGAATCTTAAAACCGACGAGAGAAATGAATTATAGCTCTGGAAAAAAAGTGATAAAATTGGCAGCCTAAAAAATAAAGAGGATTAACAAACAAATAGAAAAGGATTGGCTTTTAAAAAGTTTATTCATTGTCTCTTCCAACATAATTATTCCGTTTCTTTATCATCTTCGTTCTAGCGAACTAGACAGTTCCATTTCTTTTTCTGAAATAAATTACTTCACTAATAACCCTTTTTCTGGGAATGCTTTAATTTACATAAAAAACTGCATTTAGGAGGAGAATATTTTTATCCCTTGCCTGCTGACAAAAAACTCTTTCAACCATAAATAATGATTTCAAAAGTTCAACTATTTTCTAGTCATTAGCTATGCGCTTTATTTTGCTGCTGCCTTTTCTTGCATCAGTTTTTACTGGCTTATTTACTTTTAGAGCTTTCTATCCGCCTTCAAGACGCTCTATGCTGCTTCAGAATAATTGCAAATGCGTAACTCAAAAAATTGCATATTCAGTGGTGTGCAAACAGAAGAAAGAAAGAAAGAAAGAAAGAGAAAGAAAGAAAGAAAGAAAGAAAGAAAGAAAGAAAGAAAGAAAGAAAGAAAGAAAGAAAGAGAGGGGGAGATGGAGAGATGGAGGGAGTGAAGGGAGAGGGAGGGAGGAATAGGAGGGAGAGAGGGAGGGATAGGGGGAGGGAGAGGTGGAGAGGGAGGAGGCATCGAAATATGAACGTCCTATATTATTAAGCGATTTAAAAAATTGTATGCAAGAAAAATATATGATTAATATATCTATAAGTTTCACTAATGGCAACGTTTAATGGAATCAAATGTGTACGAAATTATTATTATTATTATTATCATCATCATCATCATCATCATTGTTTTTCCTGTTGTCGTTATCCTTATCATGATTATTATCATTATCATTATGTTTATTATTATGATTATTATTAGGAACACTTAAGAGCCTATGTATACTGTTTATCCAACTGAAATTGGAATGTGAGGAAGAGGTGCACAATTTTCTTCACAGGAAAGATACAGGTGTGAGTACCTTTAATAGTTTTTTTTAAGTAGGAAGAATTCTGGAATCAGATGCTTTAGCGCGCTCGGCGTTGCCGCCTCGTTACCCCCACTCTATTAATGTCCTCTCTCTCTCTCTCTCTCTCTCTCTCTCTCTCTCTCTCTCTCTCTCTCTCTCTCTCTCTCTCTCTCTCTCTCTCTCTCTCTCTCTCTCTCTCTCTCTCTCTCTCTCTCTCTCTCTCTCTCTCTCTCTCTCTCTCTCTCTCTCTCTCTCACACACACACACACGTTATCCTAGACCACGCGCATCTCTTTGGTTTTAGACGCTGAATCTAAGGAACATAAACTGAGTTTCCAAACTTTCCTAATAATGCAGTTATTAAAATCACAATTGCATCATGGATATTGGCATATTATGCACTTGCTTTAAATCTTATAGTAAATGGCTCATGAATTACCAGATTTTGCAGTAGAGCTACCCGTGGCTCATCCATGTAGCTGTGAATGTCACTTGCGTCAAGAAACAATTGGTCATTGTCATTGTCTTCTTCGTACGCGAGTTGCAAATTTATAATGATAGGTTCCAAAATCTCGTCACGCACTATTTCTTTCTGCATATCTCACACGGTTTCCCAGTCTTGTTGTGTTATCTTGTAAATTTATTGTGAATAAGTCGTTCAGCGTCAGTTTAAAAAGTATTATTTCTGTTTCCTACAAAATTTGAGCCCACATTAACTCAGTTGATTGTACTGGCAGTGGTATGGTGAAGGCGAATAACCTCGTGTCTCTTTTCAATTGAGTAATATTGATTTGAACTCTCTAGAGTATATAGAGATTAGGAACGATTTATAAATATACATATAATGTGACAGTCATGTTCTATAGACGCAGCATTCTACAGGCTAGCAGGAAGTGTACTGCTTGCTCTCTCTCGAATTTAATAAACACCTTGGCTTATTCGAAGTTATTCTTATATCACGTAATGTCAAACGTTTACATTTCAGTTCTCAGTAATTACACACCGACCAATAATGCTATTTCATTAGTGCATCCGTCGCGATGCATTTTTATAACCTTATATGTACTTCATTTATTTGTATTAGGAAAACAGTTTGAGCTAATAATATGGGGTTTTCACTGTTATATTAGAAACATTACTCCCTACCTTCCTCGTTGAATCACTTTTTTTTTTTCAAAATTTGAATTTTTGTCTTAACGCAAATATTATTTAATAGAGATTATTCACTTGGCCCTCGTCACACTCCACTTAACGGAGAATGTAATATTACAGCACCGCAGGAATTGATTGTTTGCTGGCCTAGAAGCGTCAGGACAAACATTATCCCTTTTTAAGCCACA